>CATIWJ010076275.1:0-16635 GCA_949640765.1 Croton laevigatus | reverse complement strand
GTTATTATAGCCTGATTTATCACTGTATTCATCATCTTCAATCAATATATTCTCTTCTCTTCTTCAAACATCTCCTATTCACTCTTATTTTGCTGTGATTGTTTGTTTAATCCTTTGCTGCTACTGTTACTTTTCTATCATATTGCTAGACAAAAATGGCTGAAAATAATCCGCCATACTCAACAAAGTTGATAAAACCTTAGTGGCCCTGACCTGTATTGCCTGTACAGGATAGTGTGGAGACTCTTTGATATATGATTTTAACACAAAATGGAACATACAGAAAATTCTATACAGGAGATATCAAAATTATGTATTAATAGAACACAATAAAGCATTCAATGAACATAACAAAATGTCCTAATTCCAGCAACTAAGAACATTAGCTTCTACCCAAGCATGTTTAGTTCCCCAAAGCAACCACACTACTTATGGATTCTTTCAACTTTCTTTTAAAGCAAGATAGAGGGATATAGTTTTTGGAATCACTAAGAAATTCTCTTGTAAATCCCCATATTTTCACATCATTTGTCCTTCTAAAATGCCTATTTACCTTCTGGTTAGTGTGTTGTCTCATAATAATGATAAAAATCATACCAGCTTGTTTCTAAATTTTGAAGGGACTTGAGCAATTTCGAATAAATTTTTATCACTTTAAGAGTTTAAGGAGCCATAGATGTGTCCACCATCTTTGGTAAATTTTGTTGGTTTAAATGTGGAGGATTTGGATGAAAGAAAGACTCAGAGCTTTCCCATTTCTGCTCTGTCATTGGGTCTTGGGATGGAGATTACTGCATGTTTATTGAAAAATCAGATTCATACTCTAATATGTTGCCGCATAAGGAGGCAGTTTTAGCTTCTTTGAAAACTCATGCTTTAGGAGCTTTTAGTAGGGACTTTTAGATGTTATCCAACTTGACAGACAGATATTGCTATTTTAGCCTGTGTTTTATGTTCTTTTTTGTAACCATCATTAAAATTATAAAATATGTTAGCATATAAAATTTGTTTTCTTGTGTGTATAATAACTAGTAAGACTAGAATTATGCCTGAATCTCCACCTAATAATGTTGAAGATACACAAAACTTAAGTAAAACCTTACTAGTGTTTATGCTACAAGAATGGGCAAGGGTTCAAAAGACAACGACAGTGACATTATGAGAACTTTCTACAACTTGGAAAGAGTTGTTATCAGAAAAGGAATCAAGTAAAATTATCTGGATATCAAGTTAACCATAAAAAAAACTGAAAATCTGATTATTACCTCCAATATCTAAAACTACAATTGCAGCCCTTCAAACATGACAATAATAATAAACTATTGTGGTAAGACATACATTAGTGTGCCATGAATAAAGATTCATGGATAAATTTTCAGAATGAAATATGAGCCATAAAAATCTAAATTCTTGATTCTCCACAAATCTAAAAAGGACCAAGAATCGTACTGTAAAGAAAACCAAACCAGAAGCATGAAGCATCAGTAATAATGTGGGATGTGGAAATGTTGATGCAAGCACTAAAAAAAAATGCAACCAAATAGCTCAGGGTGATCTTTTCGTACAAAATTGCGAGAATATGACATCAAAGATATAACAGCAGCAACAACGGGAATTGGTTTGGTTGAAGATGACAGCACTGCTTGCTGAAAGACAGGCAGACTGTCTGAAATATCCTGATCAATAAGAAAACATATAATCAATCAAAAAGAGGGACGTCCAAACATATTCATTTCATGAAAATACAAAATTACAAATTCCATCCTAATACAAGCAACTATAGATGATAGAACGATAAGAAACTGATCACCCAAGAGGATGTCCAGAAAATATAATTAGTATTCCTACAATTGATTGATCAAAAATACGTTCATCTGGATTTTTAAATTTGGAGTAGGTACTAAAGGATTTGAAGTGCTTAAAATTGCAGCTCAAAAGTCATGACATCATGATAAATGTGATGGATGGTATAATATGGTGAAAACTGAAAAATGCTGAATATACCTCAGAAAATTTGGAAAGCATAATGCATAGAATATCCAAAGCAGAACTAATAGCAAGCTGAAATCCTTCTATCTCCACCAGTTCAATGAGACGGCTGACATAGAGGTTCTGTTAAAAAAAAAAAAAAATTCATTCTCTATAAAGAAAGTGAAACAAGCAACATTCGGCCAGTGACTAGGAACACAACATAAAGCAAACCTCATGCTCACCTCTAAGGTGCATTTAGTTGTACAAATGAGTCGAAAGATTACGCTATGGATAGAAGAATCAGAAAGTAATATATCACGGATTGCCATGCCTAAGTTTTCAGAAAACCAGATTGACATCAAGCATGTTTTCATCAATTCGAACACCTGAAACAGATCATAGATTATTAGAGATCCACCTTTCTGGCATAAGAAACTGACGTGCGAATGGGAAAATTTAAAATTGTAGCAGCAATTTCTACGAAGCAGAGAAACAAACTTCTCAAATTTATAGTTAGGATACAATTTTCCTAGCCCACAACAAATAAGGTATAGGCTGAAATTACCATCAGGTCAAAATAGAGAAATTGTTCACAAGCTAGAATAATAATAATGAAACAGGTGGCAACAAGAACGTGAAATGGGAACATCTGTTGGAGCTTCTATTTATTTCTTTCTATTCCTCTAGTTCAGCATAGTCATTGATCCTTACCTAACCAACTCAAACTCTGCAGCTCTTACCCACTCTTCTCAAGTTAATCCAAAAGTAAGACTAGCAGACATCAAATAGCAGTTAACAGGCAAGGATGCTAAGCAAAAGCAATATGCTGTACTTCTGAAAGAAGAGTAGGGGAATGGTTAGATCAAGGCCCAAAAAAGATTTGGTAGTTCTCATCTTAAAAGTCTGTCCAACAGTCCAAGTGAAGAGCACGTAGCATCCAGTAAGGAGCAAGCATCCTCACTAAACATGAATATTCACTTTAGGGAAGCTCGTAAAATCCATTATAAATATAAGACTAGAGCACGTTGCCCGACCAACGATTTTAAAGTTTATTGATCTTTTAACCTTCTCAACAAAACAAAAAAGTTATTCTTCAAGTTGTAAGTGGTGAAAAAATATAAATTTTGTTATTAAATATGTAAAAAGAATACATTATAACTTAAACCATCACACAATACAGTTGCACTATTCATTACTAAAATCTCCTAATTTATATCCCAAATCATAATCACCAAGATGTCTCCTTGTATATGATAGAGAATACATATTGACACTGTCATGCAAAAAGAATTTGTTTCACAAGTCCCATCTCTATAACTGAAGAGAAAAGAAAAAATTAAACCTGAATTAGTTATACAGTAAGTGGCTCTCTTCATTCCTAAATCCTAATTTTTATACCCCAAACCTTAGTAAATTAGTAACTTTATATTTCAAACCTAATATCTGTATTCATTAACCCTAAAATGAGATTGTCAATTACAAAGAAAAAAATATTTTAAAGGAATGATGCAGAAGAAGAGTCAAAGAGAAGACTTAATTCAACTATCCTTATCTATTTAGGAAGTTGTATATTCATATTTCTAAAGGGGAGCCTTGAAGCAGTGTTAAAGTTGTCTCCGTATGACCAAAAGGTTATGGGTTCAAGCCATGGAATCAACCACTGAGAAATCAGGGTAGGCTGCCTACATTACCTCCGAGTGTGGCCCTTCCCTGGACCATGCATAATCGCAAGATGCCTTCATGCACCAAACTGCCCTTTTTTTAATATTCATATTTCTATTTAGTCTAGAATTATTAATTAAATTAGATTGTGTTCAAGATAAGTAATTTGTTTCTTTCTTCTTAGTTTAGGATATTTATTTCCTAATTTGACATTATTGAAAATAACTCTATTCAAGAATTGGAAGTAAGGGTTGATTCTAAGTACAGAAAGAAAAATTTTGGTATTCATGATCAAAATTTATTTGCTAAAAAGGAATTAATTGTGATAGGTGAGTGACAAGAGAAACAATTGAATCATATATTGATGGTAGAAGATAAAGAGCCAAAGAAATCAATTGTATTTGAAGAGTAAACAAATTAATTGAACTCAAACCTAAAATTTTTGTAATGCCTTTTGCTATGGCGGATGACGGAGAGTTTAAAGAGTGTTACAAGGAAAAAGAAACTCAAACTACAACAGTTTCCATTAAGTTTGAAGTTGGTGTTGTTGACTTTATTTGCTCGTGTTCTTACGAATAATTTGTCAATGTTTAAGGAGAACGTCAAAAATGTTTCATTCCACTTTGACAAAGTCATTGTTTTCTACATCAAGCAAGAAGGCTTTGTTGTGTAAGTTTCCAAAGGTGTTGATTCTTCTATGTTACAAAATTCGAGAACAAATTTTTTGAAAGAATGGGTGAATGACAAATGAGAAGAATCAAACAAAAGACTTAATTCAACTATCCTTGTCCATTAAGGAAGTTGTATATTCATATTCCTATTTAATCTAGGATTATTAATTAAATTAGATTGTATCTAAGATTAGTACTTTGTTTCCTTCTTAGTTTAGGATATTTATTTCCTTATTAGATTATAGGTAAATTATTGAAAATAACTCTATTAAAAAATTGGAAGAATTGATTCTAAGTACACGAACAAAAATTTGGGTATTCATGATCAAAATTTATTTGCTAAGGAATAGAATCCTTTATTGAAAGTAGAAGATAAAGAGCCAAAGAAGTCAATGGTATTTAAAGAGCAAAAAGAATTAATTGAACTCAAAACTTGAAATTTTTGTAATTTTGCTATGGTGGATGAAGAAGAGTTTGAAGAGACTGTTAAAAGGAAAGAAGAAACTCAAACTACAAAGTTTTTCTTGGAGTTTGAAGTTTGTGCTAACAATTTTCTGGTGTTATTGCTGACTTCATTTGCTCGTGTTACTATGAATACAAATTTGTTAATGTTTAAGGAGAACATCAAGATGTTTGATACCACTTTGATAAAGTCAATGTTTCCCACATAAAGTAAGAAATCTTTGATACATATGTTTCCAAAGGTATCGATTCTTCTGAGTTACAAAATTCAAGGATGAATTTTTCACAAGAACGGGTGAATGATGTATGAGAAGATTCGAAGAGAGGACTTAATTCAACTATCATTGTCTATTTAGGAAGTTGTATATTCATATTCCTATTTAGTCTAGAATTATTAATCAAATTAGATTGTATTTAGGATTAATAAATTGATTCCTTCCTAGTTTAGAATACTTATTTTCTTATTAGATTATGATTCTTATTTAGTCTAAACAATGTAGTCTATAAATACTCATCAAACTCGACATTGTAAAGGATTTTCCATTCAATAATAATTTCAGATTTTCTTGAGATTCAAGGTTTTCCGAAGGTCTTGGATTTTACCTCGTTTAATTTTTCAAGCATTTGATCATGTGTTGATCCTCCTCCACGTTACTCATTGTGTCAAGGAAGAAATAGCAAGTAAAAATAAGTTTCTATAGGTTTTGAACACATTAACAACCTGTAGAACCTCAATACTCAAACTGTTTCACAAGTCCCATCTCATGAATTAATGGGAAAAAGAAAAATTGTGCTTTAAATATGAATTGAAAATTTTGTTTGACAATGATCCGACTAAACAAATTCCTAAGCCCGTACTAGGAGTAAAACAAATATCAAAGTAAAGAAAGAGTTTAGGAAAAATAATACCTTCAACGTTACTTTCCATCTAATATGCTTCACCTTGTATTTCCAGTACTCGTGATTGATTAGAATATACCGCAGAGAGAAAATAACCAAAGAAACAACAAAATCGCTTTCTACTCTTGCCTCCAGTAGCTGAATGGTGAACTCTAGCACTGAATACAATATGAAAGTAAGAATAAGAGCTTTGTAACATTTGACATAAGCTGGTGCAACTTATAATCAACCAAAGTTAAAGATAGCACATAATTCACACTTGTAAAAGATTTAGATTCAACCTCCAGGTATGTGAGTCTTATATATCTCTTCCAATTTTTCATTTTCTTCTCTTCTCCTCTCTCCCCAGAACCCTAGATTTGCAATATTCTAGGCATCATGTTGTCAAAGGTTTTTTCAAAATTTTGTTTTCAGGTTGAGTTTTAGATATATGGGTTGGCTATGGTGTCTTATTTTGACATTTAGTGTTGGTTAGAGTCTTATTTTCTAGGCAGTCAACATCAAGTACAAAAATTCTTAGTTATGAGTTATCAAGTATGAAAAGGTGAATATCAAGTATGAACTATGAGCTTGATACGTAACAGAGAGAACCCTAAGGTTCGCAGGTGAATTAGGAGAAATTCAAAGGAAAAAGAGAGAGAGAAAGAAAAGAACAATAACTAGCAAAAGGAAAAGAATAAGAGTCTTATTGATTTAGCTGGAAGCAGTTACAGGTTTCTTCACACACAGCACACACTGAACTAATCGTATTTAAAGCACACTTATTTGCTAATTGTATTTTTCCCGCCATTCTATAAATAAAAGTCAGTTACAAAGTAGTGAGCTGGGCTATTATCCACAGCCATTTACTGTCATTCCCTACTGTCAATACTTCTTATTCCAATACAATTATTCACACTTCTTATTTTATATCAGAGATGCATTTGACATAGATTACTATTTATTTTAACAATTGAATAAATATATGTTTGTTAGCATCAAGTATGATTATGTATTTTCTATTTATTATACTTAAATATTCAATTCTAAAATAAAGTAGTTTCACATTATATATGTTTCGTTTTATTAGGAATATTTATCCATTCTTAAAGTTAATTTTATTATTCATTTTTTAATTTTGCTCCTCAATTCAGTCGGTCGCACACCTTAGCTCGCGCCTTGCGCTAGGCTCTAGAGCCCTTTGCGCCTCCAATTACTATGCTTATAATCAACCAAAGCTATACAATAAAAGAATAATGAGTTCCAAGCAAGAAGGGAAATGTTTTTCAAGCTTGTAAATTTTCAATCAATTTTCCACCTAAACACCCACAATAGGCAGCACAACTACTTTGTTTTGTGGTTGGTGCTCCTCCATTCTCAGTAGTTACAATGAACCAATAGATCAATATACTACAAAATCAGATATGGAGGTTGAAAATCTAGTACTACTAGACAATCTTACACTTGCAACCAAAGTTCCCAGACAAGGATTAAAAGAAAACGCATAGCATGAACATTATTAAAAAAAACTAGTCTTTTAGTAAGGCTTCAGTTTCTAAATCCATAATACCAATTTCAAAAAGCAATCAAACTCCACGCATATTCAACCCAATCAAGACACTGACTATAAGATGATCATCACAATGACATCAAAAACAAACCATAACCAAATATACCTGATATTGCTAATGGATTCTCATATTCATTCTGTTCAGCATCTATTAAGAGCATTTTTGCTAGCTGTCCAGAAAGCAACCATGATCCGCTGAAACAAAGAAAGTGCTCCACAGTTAAATAACAAAGTCAAAGTCAATACAGATCCAGCCACCACCACCACCAATAAAAAAAAAAAAGGAAAGAAAGTTCACATATTACCCAATTAAGCAGAACAAAAATATGGTTATGAATTCACATCTATTGTATTACACAGAGCATGATTTCAATAAACAACAGTTACAATTATCTAATGGTTATTACTTTAAATGCCAGTTGCTGACTATTTCTTTGCCTTCATTCAGATGCCATCAATCTTTTGAACTCGAAAATCCATCATTCTCCAACAACCATTTCTCAGCCCATTTTTAGCCTCAAAACAAAAATCCTTCAAAACTTCCATCACATGAAAAGCTTGATTTCACATTAACAAAACTAAAATAAAATATAGGGGATATTTTGACCTTTCTTGTGTATTAGTTAAATAGATGAGTCACTATTTGACTTTGTTGCTGCTGTGTTTGCAAATTTGTAATAACATATTTGGTTTATGCTACATTTGCAACCTTTTTGGCGGTGATAAGGTTAGGCATTCTATGTCTGTGCAGTATTCTGCATGAACCCTAGTTGATTGTTAATAACAAAGATGAATCATGGATTCAATGCCATTATTAGGATGCACTTAGGTTGGAATATCAATCCATCTGATGCATTTTGAAATCTATCAAAGAATTAGAAGAAAGCAACAAGCTACAACTGTTACAACATACACAACAAGTTGCAACAATGATACAACATACACAACAAGTTGCAACAATGATACTGTATACTGTGGCAAAAAAAAAAAAGATGAACCAATTGCCTTTGCAAATAACTGCCACCACAAAAAAGGCTACAACCACTATGTAATCTTTTGCTTTTGCAGAATACAACACAAAAATGACTGAGTAGATTACAATACATCAACTAAATTTATAGCGACATTGGGTCGACGCCAATATTGTTTTTCATATTTAAAAGTTCATCAAAATATCAGTGAGCTTTAGCTTAATGAACTGCAGTCAATTACAAAACTACAAAGGAATTATATCATCCTAGGCAAATTAATGATTTATCTGACTACAAGGATTAATATTACCTATTTACTAAAAGCCAAATAAATAGTCTTAAAACAAATAAAATGTCAATAGCCAAATTGCTTTAGTCTAGTCACTAAACTATTCTGGCCTTCTTTTCACTATTTTAACTGCATGCCAAATAGTTTCAAGCAAAATAAAGTACCAATAGTCCCACAGGGTAAATGAGCAGGAAATTTAATGAAACAAAAGTTTCTAGCCCTTATGGAACAATGCATTATTGAAAATGTAAAAGAAAAATGAATTTTATTTAAAAGAGAAAAGAACATAACTACGCTAACACCAAGTTAAGAACCCCCTAAAATAAAATGGCCAAACTACTTTTTTTTATTATCCATGTCAAAAAGACCCATCTCAGAGCATTTGTTACAGGAATTGCGCCTTAGGATTGGAGCCATGAAAATAAAGTGCAATACAAGTCTAATTGAATTTTGAAATCACATATAAATAAATAACATATTAGAAAATATTATTAGGAAATAAATAACAGTTCACCAAAACGAACTTATCAAATTAGGAAATTTTACTATTATTTTGAACACAAAAAGGAATCTTCGCCATTTATCAAAATGGAGGTAGTATGAAATTGATAATTCCATGAGCCCATAATCTATTGGCGACATGAAATTGGAATTTATATGGCAGCTTTTCTTATGGCCACATTCTTATATTTTGACTTTTTTCTTTTTAATTCTTTTCGCATTTGCCATCAGAAGCTGAAAATTATTTGACGTATTTGTCTCTTTAGGACAACAAAAATAAAAATACGATCCTCCTCAGCATCATTTTAGGAACAGTGCCAAGAGGACCTGCTTAGAATTCAGATCTCTTATCCTGGTTCTTACCTTGATAAGCCATCATGGCCAACATCAAATGTGGTTATCTTTGAAGTCGCAAATATATTTGTTCTCAGAGCAATAGCAGCAACATGAGAAGGAGCACTGCTCATCAAATAAAAAAATTAACTAGATTTAGAAATGGGTTTCACCTACAAGCCTAGATTAAAACAAAATATTGTTGAGAAAAGTAAATTTAAAATTTCAAAGAAAAATAGCATAGCAAATGGTAGACATCTAAGGAAAAATTGAGAAAAGCATAGAATTAATTTTACATACAAATAAGTATACAACAAAATCATGAATAATTACAGAATCATACAACAGAACCAACTATAATATTACCATTTCAACATCTTTGCCAAAATACAGACACCCATGGACATGACTGCGGCACTACCAGGAGTAGGAGAAAGATTTTTAACAATGGCACAGATAATTTCAACCACCCTGCAGAAAATAAAACAGGAAAAGTAAACCAAACTATGAGGAAAGGAAGCTCAACAGGAGCTCAAGCCAGCAAAGAACTGAATCACAAATAAGCTCAGTAAAAAGAAACACAAATCCTTAATAAGTAGTTAATTACCACAAATTCCTCTCCATCTGCCCCTTGATTTCAGCTCCTTGATAGTTAAATAAGTTGCCAATTTTCATCAAAGAAAAGGCCACACCCTGAAGAATTAACAAATACTAAGAATATTTAGCTGGAAAAAGAATAAAGCTAAAGAACGTGACCATGTCTCCCCAAAACTATAGGATAGTTCCTAAAAGTTTCATTACTGGTAAACTAGACACATATACCGTTCAAACAAAAGCAAATTACCGTGTTAGAAGAGGTCAATCGACTAAGAAGGTCAAGAGTAAGAAAAACTTCCTCACTGTTCTCCAAATACAGCATATGAGCCAAACGTAGGAGTAGGATGAGCATGCCAGATTGCGAATACTACAAAAACAAATGCAAGTATTGGCAAGGAAATGGCAAGCAATAGAAAATTAATTGTCAAAAGAAAAATAAATATCGAGGTGTTAATGAACAGCTCTATATTCCTTAAGTTTTCCAGTCAAGAAAACAATAGAAACTGCACGGAAATTGGATGTATCAAATAGTTTATAAAACTTAACTTCGTTAAAGTAAACAGCTTTATATATTTTTTCACATATCCAATTCACATAAACTTCTTCTGACTTTCTTAGATACATTGGCAAATATTATGTTGTACAGGAAAAAATGAAAACATAACAAGTCCCAAGTGATATAGAAGGAACAAAACTAATTATTAACCACATCAATTTTATCTTTCATGTATCATTGGCCAAACCTAGATGCATAGATGAGCAAGTTAATAGAAGCAATTAAGATTGAACCCCCCAAAGGTGGAAGTCCATAACAGAATGAAATCTATCCATCATTCATGATCCTTCAACAGGTTGAAGATAAAAATTAAATGTCTCCAGCAAATACAAATCAATCTGATAGTCTGCTGCTTTAAGCTCGATTCAATAAAAAATTTGACTTGAGCTCATTTATATGATTAATCAACCAGATTAAGCTCAATTTAAGAACTCAACTACACAATCAGGCAAGCTGGAACTAGAAAACACACGGCTTGATTAGTTTAAATTCTATTGTTAAGTATTTTTTAGAATTGTTTCAAAATTGTAATAAGACATGCTATAATCACTAAATATTACTCACCTTATCATGCATATTTCTGGAATTAAAAATTGCAGCTTAATTAGCATATGAATAGCTTGTTTAACAATTGAATCAAGCCTATTATTAAAATTTTGTTCCATAAACTAGCCAAGGCAGAGGTTGTCAAAGCCCTGATCACTCATTTGCAAGCGCATCATGGAGAGATCAATAGAACTATAGAAGGTTAAGGGGCATGATTCTACCATTTCCAAGGCCACCAAATAAGGATGTCATCAAGCACATCCAGAAGCAGGAACCAGGTAATATAAGACTGCAATGTAGAGATCAATATTTATGAATATCCGGTGATAAGTCTTGGTTATGAGACGAGCGTAGTTATTAGTTTACACCTAAGGTCTATGCAAACGCGCCATCTAAATGGACCAGGCATATATCCACAACACAATGGGGATATTAATCCATATGCATATGGTTATTTAACTGCTAAAAGAGAAATAACAAATCTACATTAAAGCAAGGAGAGGAAACAAATTTAATCTGCTAACACAAGTGACGAATGTCATCATTATATATTTTTCATGTCTTTAATCAAGATTTATTGCAAAGTAAACTGAATGAGCACCAACATAATAATATTGGGCACACTTTCACAGAGATTCATGCATTTACCTCCCAGCGTACAATAGCAGTATTACCATTGATAATTTTCAACACATGTCCACGAGTCTTAGCAGGAATAACCAAACCTTCCACACCAGGAAGATGCAAAGGCAGGTGAGTTTCAACAATTTGTGAGATGCTATCCACCAAGGATTCACCAGTAATTTCAAATGAGGACGATATACCAACAGATTTATCAAGAAAGTTGTATCTGTGACAAGGTAAAGTTAAATTGCATCAGTAAACATTATTAGAATAGCAGCCTATAATCAGAGCACAGATCTAAATAAGAAATCAAAGAGCTCCTAGGTGTTTAGATAAAGTAACTTGCAATGTGATGAATGCAATATTTTCTACAATTCGTGGCTGATTTCTACTGACTGTACTTCAGATTCTCAACCGTTAAGTAGCAGTATTCTTCAAAATAGTAATATAGAGAAATGTACTGTCTATTGAAGCTTACAAATTTGTTTGCCGCAAACGTAATAAGTTCCAGCAATGACGACAATGAATTCATTGGATAATACAATGTATAATAGCCAAATGATGAGATCAAACAGCTAGGAAATTCTTCCATGTAAGCAAAAGTAACTACACTCAACTGTGGCAAGGAATCCGAATTCCTGCAACACCCGCCAATTACTCAATGTAGAATTAAGATGCATGTTTATTCCATTTCTGTGATAGAGATTCAGAAGTCATAGAAATTTAAAATTGTAAATTCAAAGTCGAGATTAGAACTATGGTCCCACATTCTTTTCAACATGCGCTCCATGGGAGAAGTTATGGACTACTACATTGTTATTTAACAGCTTAGTTTGTACTTATATTTTTTAAAATATATGCAGTTTGCCTGGTAATTTAAGAATCGAGTCGAGGGAAATTTTGTAATTGCAGCTTTCTTTAGGAGTTTTACTCGGTTATCTTAGTCTTCTTTAAGCGTTTATTATGAACCCCGGAGGAGAACAGCATCATTGGCATATTATGGATAACCACCATTGTTCCTATTATACCTAGATACTAGACTAGATAAAACAAGCTCTTCAAAGGGAACTTGAAAACCTTGGACCTCGTTGGAGAGAGCATCCCATCTCTAAACTTGTTGGAGGGAGTGTCCACCTCAAGTTTCATTAGAGAGGGTCCCTATCTGATTTTAATTGAAATTCTGACTTAGAGTTTTACTAGTTAGTTGTCCCCTTGAATAATAGAAGAATTGTTACATAATTAGGAAAGCTATACTAATAAGGAAACTAGCGAACTAAAAGGAATCCTACAACAATAAGGAAAATAGCTAACTAAAAGGAATCTTGCACTAATCAGGAACCTTTAGTCACACGTCCATAACAGTGTCCTTGTGGGTTTACGAAGTTCATAGTTCTTTTCTATCTTGGGAGTCCAATTTATAGAATGTGGACTACTTCTTTTCTATTTTGGGAGTCCAATTTATCGAACGTGAACTACTTCTGATGTCCATCTTGATCCTTGAAGGCTTTGGAGATTTCATAAAATCCTTTTCTTCAAGGATTAGTTTAAGTTGAAGTTTAAGGCTATAATGTTTTCAATCAAGTTCTGACTTTCAAAAAATTCCTAGCTTTCACACTGCTTCAAGTTTTAAGATACAATTAACCATGGCTAGGACGCTTAGGGAAGCTTGAGTGTGGATGGTACATAAGAAGTTACAGCCTAAACATTTTTCTATCTAATGACTTTACTGAAAAGGAGATATAAAATTGCTAGCTGCATAGAGTAGGTAGGTAGGTAGGTACATAAAATTGAAGCCAAGATGTACAATAATCTGGGGAAGGGTGGGGAGAATACTACTTACACACATTCTGCAGGCCAACATCCTTCAGAAAGAGATGATAGAAGGTGAAGAAGCTCTGTGGTTCTCCAGGGAAATTCACTGGCTAAATTGCAGAGAAGACATCGAATTGGACCATCAATGAAACTTTCTCTGTCCCAAAACTGATTACAAAGTGACTCCTGCAGAGTTCAAAGGCAACAGTCTCTCCTGTCAAACTATTTAAATGAACGATACTATAAAAGGAAAAAGAAGAACCAACCACTCAGATAAAGGCAACAAATACAGACCTCTCCTCGATATATTTTGCAAAGAATATCCAATATGAGCTTAGAGGTACTGTCTTCCAACTAAAGCAAAGAGAAACCAACCAAAATAAACAAAAAATGGAAAATAAAATTAGAAATAAGTCCTTAAAAGGATTTTCAAAAATAAAACATGTTCAGTTACCTGAATGTTTATCTCATAAGATGCAATGAAAGCAGAGACAAAAGTTCTCAAGACACTACGGTAGCCAGTAACAGGCCCCTGGACATAAAGAAAGCAGAATGTAGAAAAGTCAGCATTCTTAATTCTAATATTGCTAGTAATATCATAACAAAGTAGCAATAAACCCAAAAGAAAAATCTAAACAGAAGTACTAATCTCTCAGAATTGAATGAAAGGTTCAGAGCACTGCAATTTTTTTTACTTATACCCCATTAAAATAGACCACTCTTCTAGAAAAACTCAAATCAAGAATACAACATGATGCTAATTTTAATTACAACTAAGCCCTTTTTTTGCCTTTAATTCCCATAAAATTAAGTAGTTCATTTCAAAATAAGTCTGAAACAAAAAGAATATAAATTCAATGGATCAGGTGGTCAGAAAGGGGGAAATGAGATAGAACCAAGCATGAAGCAATAGATAGAGCTTTGATCAGAAAGTACTACATATCCTTGAGCCATGATCAATATTCAGTATTTTACTTCCAGATCTTCATCCAATGAAGTAACTTACGTCTGACTCTTTAAGCAGGGTGCTATCAAGAATTTCAATAAAATAATTCAGTGATGCACTTTCAAATGCTTGACGCAGGTAACCTGCATGATCAATCTCCTGGCAAGAAGAAACAAAAAAAGAAATAGTACGGCAACAATTAGTAAACACTTGTACACCCTGATTCGAGAAAGTTACTAGAAACAATAGCATACCATTAGCAGATTATTGTCATCTTTTCTGGGGAGCGATGATATTAAACAGACAAATACTGCCCACGTAAGTATTAGCGGTCCTGCCTCTTTCATTTCAAAAGCATTAAAACTAGATACCAATGCATCCATTTGTTGAATATCACTCAAGGAAAATATGGAAGAACCCGCCCTATGAAGTTAAACAACCAAACACATGTTAGAATCAAAAGAGCTTATAGATATGACAATGAAAAGAAATTAACTTGGATAATGACAAACAACTAATGCAAGTGCCATCACATGATAAGCATCACCGCATGTAACACAATTTCCACAGCTTTGCCAAAGCCTAAAATCTTGAATCCCAACCAACACATTCAAGCCTGCTCATAGTTTAGTAGTGCATAGAGCACAATCGTGCAAAGGGAATAGTGTGCTTCTGATAAGTATAGCGTAGACATGTGAACAAATCAATAATAAATAAAAAGCCAGCATAACCTAAAAAATCATGTAAGAAGAAACAACATATGTGAAAGTTGAAATGCACAAACCATATGATTATATAAAAACATAGCCATAACAAATAAGCATCATGCCTTTATCATTCATCATTTTAGTAAATGTCATCATCATTATATCCATAATTCACACTACTTCAGATTCTTCTACTTCTAATTCCTTCTCATCTCCATCTTCTTCATCCTCATCTTTAATTGTTAGAGATACAAGAATGTGCAGCTTGAGCATAGAATATAATATACTTTTGCTTTTCCCTTTGATGTACTACAAAAAGTGGGTGTGGATGTGGTATTTTATCACCCAATTCCCCCTTCTCTACCCTAAAAGAAATTTTTTTATCCCCTGATTCCCCCTTCTTGGCCCTAAGAGTGACAATTTTCGTCTTATAGGCCTATGGGCTTTTTTCTTGAGAAAACAATTGTCTGTTGTGCTATCCTTTCTCAAGCGCACTTTAGCACTGCTATGCACTCCAGGATAGAGCACATATAGCCCAGGGTGAAGGTAAGTTGCTAAGCTATAAAGGCAACTAGCATCGCTAAGCTACAAACAAACATAGCAATACACGACGAGCTACATATAGCGTGCGCTATATAGAGCAATATCAATAACTATCCCACCCACCTGGGATTTTAAATTGTCAAAACTAAGAAGAAAGAACAAAAAACACAATGGAAAGCTTACAACTGAAAGCTATCATAGGATTACATTGTGAAACTCTTGTATACAGTCATTAAGTTTACACATATTTATACATATTTTAGGTTGACCTACTCTTAGCTAATTGCCTAAATTAGTGCCTTAATTTATGGTAGATTTTCTCCGTAATTTATGGCAGCTTTTATGTAGTGCCTTAATTTATGGAGGCTGTCCTAACTTTACAGTTTGGACAGCTACTACATTAACATCCCCCTCAAATTGATGCTGGTAAGCATCAATTTGCCAACAGACTACCAACACCAAAACCATGAAGCAGCCACATCAAACCAAATAAAACAGCCGCAACAAAACAAATCGGAGCCTCTCCAAACTTGGCAGCAGCCACACCAAACACACGAAACAGCAGCAGAAACAGAACCACCACATGCTGAGAGAAAGCAACAAAACCAGAAGCAGCTCAACTAGAAGAAGCAGTTTAATGACATGTAGGTCTGCCAGAGCAGTTTAACGACATACAGGTCCTTCAGAGACAGTTTCAAGACATGTTGGTCCACCAAGAGCAGTTTAACGACATGCTGGTCCTCTAGTGCAGTTTAACGACATGCTGGTCCACCAGAGCAGTTTAATGACATACAGGTCAGCCAGAGACAGTTTCAAGACATGTTGGTCCACCAAGAGTAGTTTAACGACATGCTGATCCTCTAGAGCAGTTTAATGACATGCTGGTCCACCAAGAGTTCATCAAAGATATGAACTAAACCAAGAGTTTAAGAGCCCAAAGTATCGTGGCTGAACAAAAATAGAACCAGAAAATTCGAGGAGGTGGCAAGTTGCAG
>CATIWJ010076274.1:0-50896 GCA_949640765.1 Croton laevigatus | reverse complement strand
AAAACTTAAATCTCAGCAAATAAAACTTAAATTAAATTAATCTCATTTCACAAACGAAAAATAAAATAAAAGAAATAAGAATTAGATTATTCAATTTCTTACCTGATGAGGAGACGCTTTTATTCAGATTTGGGTTAAATCAAATAAATTGAAGTAAAAAAAACCACAAAAGAATCAAAACGACACTGTTTCATTTAAATGAAAATAAAAAATTAAGATAATATATACTTTTGTACTTTTGCGGTTGGTTCGGCTATTTTAGGAACAAAACCGCAAATCATGAAACATGAAATTCGATGTGGTTTTGCGGTTTCAATAATTTTTTTTTTTTAATTTATTGAAAAACGTTTCGGTAAATTTATGCTCACCATAATTAGTAGTAGTATATATTTTGTGAAAGTCAATTTGATTTTACCTAAAATACCTACACATAAAATTGGATCTATATATATATAAAACTTAAAATAAATATTAATTATAATAAACACATGAAATAGATAATTGTACTTTCCCAATCTTTTTGTATTAGTTTTTATATTTAATATAAAAATGTCTTAATTACAAAGTTTGACCTAAAAAAATATGTGTATTAAATAATCGAACTTTTATTATTTTAAACATTTGCAAACTCGATTATTTATTAAATATTCAACTGATTTCAATATTTTAATCAAATTTTGTCAAAATTTGAATTCATCTTTTGTATTATAAAAACTTAAAATCATAATATACTAATGATTATATATAAGATCGATACCTCTAAAACTATATTATGAAATCATAAAATTTTAATAAAATTGGGTTTTACCTCTCGGGTTTTCTAAAATTGTTAAATAAAGATCCATTTTAATATGAATGATAATGAGGATTAGTTTGTCAAATAATAATAATAATAATGAGGATTAGCAAAATGGATTTTGACATGCAAATACAATATGGTTAATATAAATAATAACTCGAGTATTATGGAATTGATATCGGACTTGGTACAAACATTTTAACATGTTATTTGGAAAAAAAAAATAATCATCCATTCATATTCTTGTAGTGTTTTCTTCTTGTTGGATTCTTTAATGTTTTCAATTATACTACCTCTGTTTTTGTTAGTTTTTTACCTTCACTTTTCATCAATATTAATACAATTTAGTTTTTCACTAATACCAATAAAGAAATAATAATAAACAATTACAAAATTTACTATAAATAAAAATGTAAAGAATTGAAAAAAACACCAAAAAAGAAAAATATAAAAAATTGACAAAAAAGAAAATAATAATAAACAATTACTAATCTTTTAAAAAACTTACTTTTTCACCAATACCAATAAAGAAATAATAATAAACAATTTCAAAATTTACTATAAATAAAAATATAAAGAATTAAAAAACACCAAAAAAGGGAAATATAAAGAATTTACAAAATGAAAATAATAATAAACAATTACTAATCCTTTAAAAAACTAACTTTTTCACCAATACTAATAAAAATAATAATAAATAATTACAAAATTTACTATAAATAAAAATATAAAGAATTGAAAAAAAACACCTAAAAAAGAAAATAAAAAAATTGACAAAAAACGTAGGTATTATTTAGGGCGTGTTTGGTTTAGCTGTTTTAGACAGCTGCTAGCTGTTGCTGTTAGCTGATAGCTGTTGGCTATTGCGGATAGCTGATAGTTAAAAGAACTAGATGTTTGATAAATTTATAAATAGCTGTTATGGTTAATATGTAAAATGACCAATAATTTTAATAATATAGTAAATAAATTAACATATATTAAATATCAATTAAAATTATAATATTATGAAAATAAAAATTAAATAAATCAAGTGGAACAAAATTAGAATTATTATCAAATCGAACAAATGCCAAATTATTAGAAGCTTTTTTTCAAATATAATTATGCAGTGCTAGCATATATGCCGGTATACCGCTCCAAGATAACTCTCGCAATTTTTCTGCAAAAATTTAATAAATAATAAGTATTCATGTTAAAAGGAAAAAAAAAAAAGAATAGCTGGATCGCTCTCTAAAGCTGCAAGATTTAAAATGCAGCCATTATGCCTAAAATTCTATAGCTTAATGACATTAATTTGTACTAATAAAAGCACATACTGAATCCTACTTTTCTAGAGATAAATTATGCCTGTTGGAGTGTACAGTATAAACCTTAATAAACTTAAATCATCATCACTGTCTCATGAATTTTAGTTCTTCTTTTAGGACTATAAATACTAGCAACTAGATAATATAATAAAAGAGAGTTAAACAATCATCAATTTTTTCTTTTTAGTTGGATTGGGAGGTTTAAGAGATGAATAAAATAGCGAAACTAGAAAAGAAAAACTTAAAAAAACTTATCCTTCCTTTTGCTCATTTTTTAACAATTAAACTCAATAAAAAGGAAACATAGACAAGTTTTCCCTGATGACCTAAAAGGTCATATAAAATATGTCTTTGGCAAAGACAGCATCAGTGAGCATAAGAGCAACTATTCTGTTGAGTATCCAGATTATTCAACAAAAGAGTGGCCTTCCACAAGCCATCATGAAGTTGACCAACAAGCCATCATTTTGTCTTCCAACAAGGCAATTATCATGTCTCCCATTATTGTAAAAATATTAGTGCTCTTTCTGTAATATATTGTAGTTTTTTCTGTAATTTGAATGAGAGCAGCAGAAATGTAGAGAGAAGAGGCAGAGAGAGTTGTGAGGAGTGTTCTTATTTTTGTAGAGAGAAAACTTGAATTCTTGAGAGAAGGTTGTTTTTTGTAGTTGAGTGAGATTTGCTCCTCCTGTAATTCTATTACGTGATTAATAGAAGAATTTTCGACCCTAACCGCATCAACCATATTAATTGGTGAGTGTAGTCTAAATAGGAATGAAGAAGCGACTGGGTTTCTGCGTGTATTGGGTTGCAAACGCTGTTTAGACTTGGTGGATTTTTTTGACTTATAGTTTCCAAATTGTGTTGAACTTGTAACCACTATCGTTATGACTTTTCTTTTAAAATATAACATCATTATATGACCTAGTTTTCATTAAGCATTAAATGAAAGGAGTATTCTTTCTTTTTCCGGTCCCTATTTTTCTCCTGCCTATTAATAACATATAGTCTTTGACTTTTTTTCCAGAAGATAAAACCCAACTTGTTTTCTCCCTTTCCTTTTCTTGAACAAACAAACATTGCTCAGCTTAATTTGTTGTATTACCTAACTTGTACACGTCAAACTATTCTTTATCGTTAACGGTGATTCACATGCTTTACTTTTTTTTCTCTTTTCAGATTCATCTACCATAAAAATATTTTTATATGAAAACGCGTGTTCAAACTGTCGGATTATATTTCATATGGAAATATGTGTAGTTTATTATCTTCTTTCAAAGCATAATTCAACGAGTTAAAATGTGTTTCCTTATATAACAACGTTCTTATATTAACTCATCCATTATTTTTTCCGATTATATTTAGATACAATATTAGTTGTGAGTTTCATATTTTTTTATCTAATAAAATTACATCATATGGTAGTGATCTAAATTTAATATACAGGTACACAATATATATGGACATGTGAGAACATATATGTTATGCATATTGTTTGAAAAACACGTTTACCGTATACCAAAACTTAGTCTGTTGGTAAGTATATGTATAAAATCTATTATCCGGTCCACAATTTGTACTCGTAAAAAAAGACTTTGCGGAGGCTCATAACTGTCTATTACCACCTCTGTTTTTACCAATTCTTTACATTCACTTTTCATCAATACCAATACAATTCAGTTTTTTACCAATATCAAGATAGAAATAATAATAAATAATTACTAATCCTTTAAAAAATTTACTTTTTCATCAATACCAATAAAGAAATAATAATAATAAATAATTACAAAACTTATTATAAATAGAAATATAAATAATTGAAAATACGTTCAAAAAGAAAAATGTAAACAACTAACAAAAACAGAAGTAGTAATTATCAAGATTGAAGACTTCAGAATTATTATCAACTTTTTTTTTTTTTTTTTAACAAACAGAAGAAAAGGTTAAGTGATGAAAACTAAGATTCTCCAAATATATATATATATATATATATATATATATATATATAGTAGTATTAAAAAAAAAAGTCAATGCATTGACTCATTGATCCTCTAAAACGGTTTGACTCGAAGTTAACACCTCCCTCCGTAGTGTGTACAAAATCGGAGGTTTTTAGCCGACCACGATTTGGCAGTTAAGTACGACGAGCGTTCCGGAAAACGCGCAGTTATGTGGCAAATAAAACAAAATATGATAAACCACACCTCTCTTTATTACACTATAATGCTCAACGGGATCATCATGACACGAATCCTAAATATGACCAAGTCGCCTTCCTCCTTCATAATTTCGCAGGATGGGCTTTATTTCTTCATCATACGATTATCTTTTGCTCAACTTAACAATTGGATCCTAATTTAGGGATGTCAAATAGATCGGGTGGGGTCGGGAGCCTCAACTCTAACTTGATTTATCGAGTTATCGGGTCAATCTAATCTGTTTATTTTTTTTCAGGTTAAACAAGGCATTTTCGGGTCAGACAGATAGGTCATTTTTGGATTAGGCATGTCATTTTCAAGTTAGATATGTTATTTTCGGGTCAAACATGTCATTTTTGAGTTAAACGGATCATTTTCGGGTTGAAATTTTCAACCTTAACCTAACCCGTTTCATTTCAAGTCGAGTTCGTGTCAAATTTGTTTAAATAAAAAAGTCGAAAACCTCATCCCTAACCAACTATTTTCAGGTCGGGTTCGTGTCGGATTAGCAGATCGGATCAACTTTTAACACCCCTAATCCTAAGCCATTAATTCAATTACATTAACCGAAAAAAGTAGCATGTTTCTCTTAATTAAATAATTAAAGTATATGAGATTTTTTGAGAATTCATTTTGAAATGAATTCTATAATTTTAATTCATTCATTCCAAAGTACGAATAAAAGGAACATATATGTACAAATATAAAATAGTTTTATTCAACCATTAACTTTTAATTACACTTCTTAATTACTTAGTTTAATAAATTAGAGCTTGTTTGATTTAATTACTTGAATCAGGTTGGTGTTAACCCGTGACTACGATAGCCATTCATGTCTACTAATTGCTAGAATGTTACTAATAGTTGTTAAATTGTATTTTTGATAGAATATCTATAATCTAAATACAAATTGTTTAATTGTTAGATGATTGATGTAATTATCTTGGAGTTTTTCCAGCTCTTCAAGCCGTTCCACTCAAAATACGTGCTATAAGTATAATCTCATGTCACTTCTTAGGTAATTATAGAAGGTGCATCGGTACATCCTTCTATTTTAAACCTAAAAATATATGTAATGTGGAGTTCATTAGATACAAATAAAAAAGTGTATCGATATACCTTCTATAATTATATATTACTTCTTATATGTGAAATTAGTTTATATATACGTAATCGGAATTCACCTAAGGTGTTACATTTTGCCAGGCTAAATAATTATGGCAATCGTAGAAAGGTAAAAATCGCGGAAACTTAAATATTTGGAGATAATTAAGCTTATACCCATGAAAGAGCGAATAACCTACTAGTAAATATTACTCACCTAAGACTATAAGTTCTGGTTCGATGTACACTGATTCTCTCCTCGTATAACTCAAAAAATATAAAAAAAAACTCTATGTCCAATTGTCCATTGAATTGAATAATTTTGTATGGGATTGTGCAGAATTCAAAAAAAATGGAAGAAAGAGTTTTGCGAGATGGGCAGCAGGTTGACTTTGAGAGATATAAATGAAGATGAGGATTTGAATCTTAAATTTGAAGCAGTGAGATGTGGTTTTCATGCAGACGAGTTCACGTACTCTACTCGGGAACCAAATTTTCCAGATAAGATATCACTCAGTCCCATCCCTCAACCTCCCCCTTTTTCTACTATTCAATTCCCTTGCCGACCTCATTCATCATATTTATATTTATAACTCCATTAACGTTAAACAAAATTCTCTGAATCATAAGACCAATAATTGCACGTTCAAATGAAGAAAACAAAGTACCTCAACTCTCTGTTGTAATTTATAGGAATAAATAATGATGTATATAGGAGTAATTTAAAGGGGAAACCAACTGAATTCGGCTATGGGATATTCCTTTAATGGTTCAGAAACAATTTGCATGGAGTAAGTTACGGCTCATCTCATCCCACCCTACTGCTGATACGTTGAATAGTTTAGTGTAACGTGCTCATATTCCCGATAACTAATGCCCCTTTTCTGAATATCGCAACCAGCTTAAATTTCGACTCAGTTTTAGTTTTTTTTTTAATAAGTCTTTACATTATTAACTTAAACAATCAAAAGCTATTACATCAACAATGTAATTTGGAGGCACAATACCCCATTCCGTTAAATCAGCTAACAATAAAGATGTTCTCGCAATATTATGAGTGACTTGATTACCTGACTTTCAAACAAAACTAACAGAAGATATATAGTTTGAAAAAACAGTTTGAAAGCTCATTAGATGGGGCTTGACCGAACAATATAAATTGTCTAAAAATTCAGTTAATTTTTCCCAAAAAAATAAAGAAAGTTTGAAAGCTTATTAGATGTGGCTTGATCGAACAATGTACATTGTCTAAAAATTCAGTTAATTTGGCAAATGACTTATAAATGTACTTTATTAATTTATTTGTTTACCCTGAAACCTTCAATCATTTTTCGTTTTAGAAAAGTTATTTACCAAAAAAAATAGTATTTCTGCAAATGTACTTCAGGAAGTTCACATACGAAAAGTAGTCTAACTAGAACTCAACATGCCTGAAAAAATTAAATAACATCAAAAACTAATGATAGGCTTCAATCAATTTTTTTGTTTTAGAAAAGTTATTTACCAAAAAAAAAAATTTCTACAAATGTACATCTGTAAGTTCACTTGCGGAAAGTAGGCTAACTAGAACTCAGCATGCCTAAAAAAAAAAAATAATAAATAACATTATTTAAAACTAATGATAGAATTGAAATTGTAAATCCCATTTTACATCCAATTACTGGGCATGAGTTAACATTGACTAAGCCTAAGCCTAACTAAACATGAAAATTTGAGCTAATAGATGAGAATTGTCCAGTTTTATATTTGACTAAAGTTCCTCACTCATATTCAATATATGAGATTTCAACAGTTAGTATCAATTTGGTGATGTACCCCATAATATTATTTCGATCCATCAAAACATATATAATTCTATGGTCCTGAATCTCAATTTGCGGGATCCGATAAGAAAAAAATATTTACCACATCACCTTAAAATGGTACCCATTAAATTAAAAATTGGTTCTTTCTCTATCAATGTAAAATCTCAAATCCCTATTTGTTGAGGTTCCTGCATTATTTTAGCTATTGCAACCGTAATGAATTCATTGCATGAACCGTACTCTAACAAGTAACAGCTCTATTTTCATTTTTTTTTTTCACCTATTGTCAATTGCCACACTTTTTTTGTTTACCAATTGACATTTCAAAAGGCACAATCCCATTTTTGGCTTCACAAACAATGGAAAGGCTTCAATTTGGGCCAAATTCCTCAAAAGCTGCCGACAATAATGGGATTTGGGATATGCCTCTTAGTGGTTCCTTTATGTATAATGCAAAAAAAAAAAATCATTAGAATGAGGAAATATTGTTCTCGTATTTAAATTTTTATTTAGTATAAAATTTATGGCATGTAATTGCAATGTGAATTTTTTTTTTTTTTTTTTCTGTCAAACAGTGTGAATATTATTCTATTGGAGAATTCAAGATCCGCAGTGAGTGTGGGTACTGGTCAATCATCACCCTTGAAGTACTAGTAAAGGATTGCAAGACCTCCTCTGAATCTCAGCACAGCAAATCCGGAGTTTTCAGATTGAGATCTAGATACATCAAAATCCAGAACCATGCACCGATTACTTGGAATATTACTTAAGAATATTCTTGACAATGCATGTTGAAAAAAAAGGTAAGATTGTTCCAAAAATTAAAATTTTAAAAACTGATTAGTTTGGTATATGAGATTAATTCATATACGGAGTGATAAATAAGTATTAGAGTATCTCTAATGTAAAGGTGAATTACTTCCGATTGATGGACATGTGAAAAAAAATGAAAATAATTTTGAAAAAAAAATCTCCAATACTAATGTCTATCTTTCCATTTAGCTGGCCTTTTATTTCTAGAGAGTTTGCTAGACATTGTTCACGTTAAGGTTGTTACGTGATTGATTATTCATTAAATTATGGAACCCAGAAAGAGAAGCAAATGAAAAATAACAGATGTTGCATTAGAGGCAGTTTTTAAAAGTTAAACTCTAGAAATAAACGGTCAGCCACGTAATCGTTCACACTTTCTATTTCAATCGACATATTAGCTGCAATCTATATTACCATTGGAGATGCTCTTATTAAGTTTCTATTTACCCATCTTATTGGATACTATTAGTTTAATAAAACAAAAAAGTTACTCGCTTGGTCTGGAGTTAAGGACTTAGTCCAGTGGTTAGTGCGTTATATTCTGACATGCTAATTATGAGTTCAAATCTGTATTTAGATGTATGTTAATGGGAGAGGGTTGTAGGCTTCCTTACTTTTTATGGACCCACCTGTCAGAGTCTGATGAGGTCGTGAGTTTTGGTCTTGGAAAGGTCATCTATTGCAGACTAGGCAGAGATCGCCTTTGGTCCTAAGCTAAGGTCGCCTAAAGCGATCTCTACCACCAAGCGAAGGAGGTTGTTAGGCTTGAAGTGTGCATGGGTTACTGACCTCCCGTGGCCACCGATCTCTCATTGGCCACCCACATGTCGTTACTATCGACCTCATCACTCCGAGCCACCGACAGCTTACGTGGCAACGCTTAATCACCGCTATAAATAGCCTACAATCGTCATTAATCAAAAGAAGAAAAACTTAAATCTTTAAGGGTCATCCCTTATTGTGTGACCTATGGGTTAAATCTCTCTGTTAAATTGAAAAAATTACTCACCTACTCCAAAAATTGGATTAATAGGGAAATTATAGTAGATTGCACAGTTTTGAAGTTTTTTTTATTAAGTAAATAGTTCTTTTTTTTCACTCTTTTACAAATACGCTCTTATTTAAATTATTATTAATTTTTATTTTTTATACTAACTGCTAATATATAAATTTATTTTCTCTTATTTTTCAAGTGCCTCATTTCTCTGCATCACCATTGGAGTAACTTACGACTACTGCCACTATTATTTCCTTTCAGCCCACTTAGTCATATAAATTTATTTCATCTATTTCCGCATATGTTCTTTACAAATAACAAAAACATATACTCAATTCAATAATTCTTTTATTTTTTTAACAAATTTAGGTATATAAATTTATTTCTTTTTTATTTCCTCGTCAACTTTTCACCAAAATGACAAAAACATATACTCAGTTCAACAATTCTCTTACATAAATTTATTCTCTTATTGAAATAAAATGCACATAATAATTGCAAAATTCAAGGGCCTTTTTGAAAAACTTAAAAACATAGGGGCTGTATTGATAAATTCCAAAAATCTTCATCTTCCTCGATCTTCAGCCGATATCCGCAACCTACAAAATGAAAAAAAACAAAAATCTTTGCAAAAAGGAAGAAACAAACCATTAACTTCAACGAACATAGAAAATAAAGACAATAAAATTTGTGAAAGGATTTAAAGACTGTGAGTAGAAAATCATCAAATCAAATCCTCTTTGAAAAATTACAGACTCTGAAGCCACCATTAACGATGAAGAACTAATGAGAAAGAAATAGCAGTGCAAAACCCAAGTTATCCGATGAACAACGGGTCCAATCGAGCTGCAAAGCCAGCGGTTTCCGATCCAATTTTCGCCGGAAAGGAAAAACGAAAAAATGGGGTTTTTGAAAACAAGTGATTTGTGTTTCCGTTTGGGAGCGTGTGTTTCGTGAAGGCTGTTTAGGAATATTAAAAAAAAATTGCGCTGTATTTTTTTACGAATTTATTTCGTGCTCTTTTGTAATGGGAAACATCTATTTGTGTCATTTACTAAATTTGAACTTTAAATTATTTATTTATTCACTAAGTTTGAACTTCAAATTATTTGTTTATTCACTTAATGATTGTTTAAATTTAAATCATATTATCATTATCAAACTATTTTTTTGTTTCAAATTTGGATTATGACCAATTACCCTGCTTCATTTTACGCAAATTCTATATATTATTAAACTGTAACTAATATGAAGTGCTGAAATTATATATATATACTGTTCCGGGAGATTCGAACACTGGTCTTTGGACCGGATCGATTCTTGTCTTTAGACCAGGTCAATGATGCACTTGCCATTAGTGTGCGAATTCATATAAATTTTTGAAGTCTGGTGTCGCGAACAAATCCAAAAGCTTTAGATGCAATGAAAGGGGACATGTAATGCAACTAATGGAAGCTGCGCAAAAGCAGTCTGAGATGGACGCCTAACTGCTTGTACAAACAAACGGGAAATAATTGGCCAAGTGAAAATGAAATATCACTAAAAGGAATATGTAAATGGCCAGCACAATTAGCAAGTTCTTGCCATAACGCCAACTACAAGAGAAAAAATAACCTGTACTTCACCGCGAGCCATGACTAACTGAACAAGGAGTGGAAGCGAAGGTGGCAAGGGCGTTATTCTATCATCAGGCTTTATCTCTCTATATAATGGGAGTGTCAACATCTTCATCCAAATTATAAATAAAATAAACCTACAAGTTAATGATTGTACAAACCTCTCTCTAAACTCTTGCCCGTCCACATATATACACAACTCAACTCAGAGTAGTTCAAGTACTGTCAAGAAAACTCCAGTTTTACAAAACGGATAACTTATTCGAGTTTTAAGTTACTGTTCATGCACTAAATATCAGCAAAGTTCACAGAAGCAAACAGAAAATTCCGCTAACTTTACTTCTTAAACAAACCTGAACCTGGAACTTGCCCTTCTGTCAAACTGCGTGTACAAATAGAACATTGGATTAGAAAGTGAAAGAGACCATTGAAATCTTGATTCTTACAAGTAGTATGTTACAACCAAATGCGCCAAAAATAACATCTACTATAAAGGATTTGTCCATACCGAAACTAAGTAATGCGCTGGGAGATATGAGGAATACACACCTCAGAGAGCCGGAGCCAGGTCTCTCACTTTCATAGGCAGGGTTCTTGTAAAACTGAACTGAAATTAAATCTTCGCTTGCAGATGCTGCTGCCTCAGGTGACCCTTGTAACCACATGCTTCCACTGTTTCTGGAGCAAATTCCTACAAACACAAGTTTCAAATGTACAATCAATATAAAGGAGTATTATAACATCACTATTGCATAATGATTAAAGACTCTTCTGCATCAAAGAAATCATGTGCTTGGAACTGAAAGCCTGCACACAACACAAATCAATAATAATGAGACCAGGAAAGAAATGAAATCGACCATAAGTGACTCAAATAGATCGAGCTACCTCTAATGGCTGTGTATCAAACTGAAGTCACTTCATGCATAAAATTGATTTGTTTGGGACACCATGGCATGTGTGAATGAGCACTAGTGGGAAAAATTCCACAATCAAGTGCTCAATAGTCTGGATTCCAAAAAGTGGCTAGATAGAGAGCATAGACTAAAGACAGACAATCACATTGCCCAAGCAGCAACAGTGGCTTCATAGAATTAGTAAGCCATAAACTAAACCCAGTTCCAGAGTTTTTACTAAAAAACTATCAGTGATTCCTTCAACTGCCGAGAAAAAGTAGGTTAGGACTATGAGTCTGGGTGGTGAGGAGAGATGGTGAAGCAGCATTCCTAACTTTTTCTTTTACATTTTATCCTAAATACTAAATAGGGCTCCAAGTTCTTGGAATTACAACAAGGATAGAACCAGTGCATCCTTTCTCTGAAAGCATTTCATATAGATGATAAAAAAATATCAGAATTCAGTATAAACAAACATAAATAATCATCTCAACATTCTTTTTTTGAAGTGCTAAATTAAATCCAGATAAACTGCAAAACATGTTCTATTATCTGCTTAGACCCATTTCTTGAATTTAATATTAAAATTTAAAACCAGAACATAGATTTTCCGTTTCAATATTGGAATGAGGAATAAAGAGACCTGACTTTTAAGGGAAACACCAAAACAAGACAACTAAGAAGTGAATTTAGATCTCATAGCTGCAATAATTTTACAGAACTGGAAACAAAGGCATAACTAATGGTGACATTAGACATTCATTACTCATTCGGATCATGCATGAAAATTTAAAAAATACCAAAACAAAATAAAGAAACTTGAAAGATTACAATCTTAACCAATTATACCATCAACAACACACTAAGTGAACAGTGGGGAGGGGTAATTTAGATCTCATAGCTGCAATAATTTTACAGAACTGGAAACAAAGGCATAACTAATGGTGACATTAGACATTCATTACTCATTCGTATCATGCATGAAAATTTAAAAAATACCAAAACAAAATAAAGAAACGTGAAAGATTACAATCTTAACCAATTATACCATCAACAACACACTAAGTGAACAGTGGGGAGGGGTAAATCCATTCAGCAACTAGTCCAAACACCAATAAGAATTAGAGTTAAAAACAACTTGTCGTACACAAACGCACACACACCCACCCACCCACCCAAAACCAAACATAAAAGTCCCAATTCCTTAGGATCTCATCCAACAGGCATATTCTATACCAGAAATTATTTGAATCAAGCTACGCAACTAAACCATTATATTTTCATGTGAATTATATACATATTCATTATATACAAAGTTAGAAAAAGCTAAAATAAAATTTCGTAAAGCTACTATACCTTGAAAGATGATGATCAGACAGAAGATAACAGTGATGATCATGGCAAGTAAGCTGCTGTTCCAAGATGATGATTTTGCTGCTCTCGTCTTTTTTAGTGCTTTGATTCGTTCATTCCTGGCACGCTTTTTCATTGCAAGCTCAGTGATTTGCTGCACCAGCTTCTGGTCTGAAGCATCTAGTGATGGGCCTTTAGGAGGCCGGGGAGGCTTAGGAGCCTTTCTAGGATTTTTCTTTTTCTGTTTCCCTTCCACAAGCTTCTTGTTCAAAACTCCCATGTTCTGTTGACCCTCTTCTCCTTCAGTCAGCTCAGCATTCTCATTGGCATCCCCGCCAAACTTTGATGAATGCACCAATCCATCAAAACATAAAGGTCCGCTCCAAACACTGCCTAAAGCTTTCTTAGTTTGCTTATTTTCCAAAGTGAGATCATTTGTATCCTCTTCACTAGTTGTCCCTCCACTTTCAATATCTACTTCAGGCTCCCTTTCTCCCATCCAAGGTGTATCTCTAGAACTCAGCTCTCTCCCCATTTGCATGTAAAAAGATCACTATCTTTCGAACATAGAACTCCAGTGCTTTGCAATTACATGAATTAGTGAAATACCCTACTGCTCAATCAAATCTCACAAACTAGCTCGCAGAAATATAACCTGACTAATGTCTATCAATTACTACTGTTTAAGAAATATAACCTGACTAATGTCTATCAACCCCTATTGTTTAAATTTGAGCCTAAGGAGTTCCATCAAAGCCAAACAAGAAAACAAAACAACCAATTTTCCTGGAGTAAAACTCGTAGATTCAGTTCTTTCACATAAATAACTCAATCAGTATCTAATTTCCCCAAAACACTCAATGAACAGCAAAAAAGCTTTGAACTTTTCTCTGCGAGGACCAAAAATGTGGAGCAATCAAAGAGAAAATCCTGCATTCGAAGACGATATAGTCCCTATTAAACAACAGATTTCAATGCAAAATCCAGTCTTCAAAGAAAATGCAAAATGAACAGAATCAACGACTATGGCATAACCCAAAACAAAGAAAAGTTCTTTTCTTTTGTAATTTTTCTTTCCTACCATCCGAAGAGCACTACAGCCTAACCCATTAAACAAAAACACAGAATTGGCCTACCAAATCCACTAACTTACCAATAAGAATTTTAAAAAAATTTACAAAAATTTAAATAAAAATGTAAAAAATGCACCTTACAGAGGAAGCCAAGAAGCCATTAGAACGGGGAATGGGGGATTGAAAGCTCGATTGATGGAAACATGTATCCCTATATTGGGAGCCCTTTTAGCAGATAAACTTGTAAAAAAAGATGACAACTGTCAAGAAAACAAATGTTAGAATAGAAAGAAAGAAAAATAGAAAACACAGAAAGACAGTAATAGAAAGGAAAACAGCAGTACAAAGTTTTTGTCAGTTTGTTGGGAAATGGAAATGGTGGAAAGTAAGAATTTTTGAAGTTGAACGTGTCGGCTTGTGACCGAAGACGGCAACCGGGGATTGCCGGTAATAACGAAGACGTGTCATGTCTTTAGCATTAACTATCTATTGTTAGATGTTAAATACCAATTGATTTGTCCATCGGACCCGGACAAATCCCGCTCGGCCCGGCCCATTGTTAAAATTTCAATTTAATTTTGAATTACATAAGGGCATTTTGGACTGCACTGTGCACTCCCCCAAACGGATTAGTTTTTTTAATCTACCCACCAAACCGATGGTAATTTAAAATTAACGTTAATTATGCGTTTTGTTAGTATTTGGAAAATGTGTTTTGTTAGTATTTATATTTTAGAAATATATAGTAGTTGTTGATTAGAGATCCTAATAATAATTTTTTTATTCCTGCCCATTATGTTAATCATCTAATGGAATGTTTGTCCATATTCATAATTATTTATTCACTGTGCAATTTATTCAAATTTAAAAAATAAAAAAAAATTTTGTGAATTACTATGTTTATTTTAATTTAATTTAGGTAGTAACGAACATAAACAACTTGAATTACAACCAGAAGCCCTTTAGAGAGATTGTAAATAATTAAACAAAATTAATAGTAGTAGACACATTTTCGAAAAACCAATCAAAGAAGCAAGAGCCCATGAGATTTTGCAATGAAATGAAGATAGTATAAGAGTGAGTTTAGCAAATGAAGATACCATATGATTGTTGAGTCCCAATTGTTATGCCTCCTATATTTATCCAATTTTGGGGTATTATATCTATCGGTTTTTATAGAATGAATATATATAACTTCAGAACAAAATGGACAATCCATTAACGCCACCAAACGCACTACATAATGGATATTCCATTAAAAACGATAACGCAGGAGAAAAAAAACATTAAAAACATAACAGAAAAACGAAACACAGCCCAAATAACCTACGACATGACATAAGAAAGGTTCCACAATACCGAATTACAAATGAGTTGCGAGATCAAAGATTCTTAAGTAGACGCTGGCCAATGCAGTAAGAAGCATAAGCATCAATAGTAGCATACGAAACCTGATCATCATTAAGCATCCTTGACTGCCAATCACTTCTGCAAACATGAGCAGGCTTAGGCATATTCATCCCAACAACTTTATGAGCAATATCTTTCAATCCAGGTTTTGCTGAAAACATTTCAGGCCAATAGCTCAAAGTCAATTCTCTAACATCTTCAATTTTAGCACAACCCAGTCCGTACTCATTCTCCAATTTGGCCACATCTCTTGCAACCTCAACACCAACAAAAGTAAACCTGGGATCTCTTAACAAGTCCTTCAGAGATTGAGGAATATAGTCGATATAGTATAGCTGAGCAATAAGACACTTTGTGCCTACACAAAGTTGCAATGTGGAAGTTCTGTTGTCCATGAATGAAGTGGTGTTTGGCCTCCATTCGCAATCCAATCCTACGATAACTTGATGATCTGGGTTTTCCCTACGAATGATCCGAACCCATGCATCTACTTCACTATCCTTGTTAGTAACTGTTGTTTCAATTACTTTCCCACAAAAGCGCACTTCATGAGTTGCTGCCATTGCAATTTCTATTGTTTTTCTGTCAAATTAGAAGAATTGGTGTAGGAATTCTAATGCGCATTTGCCCTATATATATATATATATATGCATGAGCAGGGTAATTTAGTAATAATTAAAATAAACTACAGATAATTTTACTTTTTGAAAAATAGGTTTATTGGGAAAGAAAAATCGTGCCATTGAATAAGCCAAATGTTGATTATTGAGAATGAGTAACTACTGATTCTTCTTTGGGAGGTAAACAAGACCAATTACAGTGAGGGGACAATAAATGGATACATTGGGCTTGCGATTGATATTCAATCGCATTGGAACTTCAATTCAATTATGGTTAGTTTTTTTTTATTAAAAAAAAAATTATACTACCTCTGTATTCATCCCTTTTTTTTATAATTTTCTTTCTATTCTACCGCAAAAAGTAATCAACTCATATATTATAAAAGTCGACTCACATTTACTAAAAATAAATTACATCCACTACAAGATAAAGGACAAAATCGTCATACTTCAACTAAAAATACCTAAAATCTCACTTATTTTAAAATAACGATTTGTCCTAAAATCTCATTAAAATTGGACCGGATGTAGTAGTATATATATATATATATATATATTTTTTTTTTTTTTTTTTTTACGGTGCATAATCAATTCCATTAACACAAACAAGTACCAAAGTTAAAAACCGTCAGTTTCAATGCTATAAAAACCTTTCTATTAGTATTCTCCAAACAGTTCAATTAAAAAGTGGATAGATAATGCTTAAAAAATTATGCAGCCCTTAGGGTTGCATAATACATAAAGAATCTTTATTGAAAAAGTAAGACGTCAATTTATTTTTTTAAACAACTAAAAATTTTTCTTGAAGAAGTGAGAAATCAACTTTTTCAATAAAAATTTTTTATTATATTAAATGCTTATATATATCAAATCCCAAAAAATTACTATCTTGTAAAAAAAATGATAGTTGTACTGCTAGATTTTTAGATTATGGTGAGCGAGGAGCGTTAAAGGCAGTTGAGAGAATTAAAGTTGAGGAAGGAATTGATGTTTATACGATTACCAAAAAGGGGAATTGATAGTCTACGAATCAATGTCCTTTCCAATGGTTAAAAACCATACCATAGACTACTATTTTGATTCTATTTTTAAAGTGATAAATTGATTTACTTTTTTTTTAAAAAAAACTCACCGTTGATTTTTGTTCTACACCAATTAGTATAAAAATAATAGTATTTTTTTTTTTAAGAGAATTGAAATCTTTTAAAGATATGTAATTATCATAATGCTAAAAATTCATTATATATCAAATTTACCTAAATTTACGTTAATTCACGTTATAAAATTTTAAACATATATTGTAAATTTTTTCAAAGATATAGGCCTCAATTTTGAACAAAAAAAAAATGCATTGCAATTGGCATTTTATTTTTTGAGGAAATTGGCAATGGCATTTTAGGTCTCTATGTGACAGAAAGCTTCGTCTACTTTTAATAACAAATCTTAATATAGTTTTTATAGAATAACAGATATGGTAAGATATTTGCCCTCGAGTCCTAATGGATTGAGTTCGAATCTTCCTATCTACATCGAGCATATGAGTTTATGCAAAACAAAGAATAACGTTTAAGAAGTTTATATTTTTTCAAATAATTCTTTTTTTTTTTTATAGGCTAAAATTGAAGTTACTCTAGAACCTTAAGTATGTACGTAACTTGCAAATTCAAATTTTCGAATTTATTTTATCTTCTTGTCAATTAAAAAAAGGAGAATTGTTATCAATCAAAAGAGTTAAATTGGTTTTTGAAATATGCTTTGAATGCTATTGTAATGTCTTTGAGACAATATATATAGGGTATTTTAAAAATTACAATATTAATTATATTCAATCATAAGATAATAAATATTAGAAATTTCAATTATATAATTACATTATGTACCAGAAACAATAGTAAAAATAGACATCATCTTAGAAATAGATTATTGTGCAATTATTGTAACTAATAATTTGATAAATATTACATTTGTAGAAGAATAAATATTTTTTCTTTTAATTCATAAGAAGATATTAATTTGCATAAATAAAAATAAGTAGACAAAACCAAGACTATTTCTAAAAGAAAATGGGTCATAAATTATAAAAAAAGATAAATAAGTTTTTTTTTCAAAAAAAAAAATATATATTATATCAGATTAAAATGTAAATTGAAACTTTGAAAGCAATCATCAGTGGGTTTCCAAAATTTTAGTTTTTGAAAAAAATACAACAAATTTTATTCCATAAGAATTTTTATTTAAATTATTGGAAGTTCAAAGACCTTATAATTGTGTGTGTCCAAAAAATATGTATATAATTTAATTTCCTCATATATAAATTAAACAAAATTAATGCCAAATTTGGATACATATAATTACAAATTATTAAGCTATCAAAGATAGAGTTGTTATCATTTCGAGGGACAAGGACCTCTTATGTATATTTTTAAATATTTTATGGATGATCAAATGTGTAAGAATATTGTTACAAATTAATTTTAAAGTTCTCAGAGTCATTTTATGAGGGTTAATTATGTCAAGAAATTTTTTGGAGGAGGGGTATTTTTTTTCCAAGTACTCTTGTGCTTGAAAAAGCCCTTGATTAACAATTCTGAAATTTGTTTAACGGAGTGTAATTAGTTTGTCAAATTAAAACCTGATAAATATTTTCATTAATTTATAAAAATAAAAGAACATATTAGTTAATTTAATCATATCTTAGGATGTTTTAATAATAATCAAATTTAAGATATTTAGCAAGAAATGAATATATCATATTTAAAATTTAAGTTTAAATAATAAATAAATATAATTGGATTTTATTATAAATATAATCAAATTTAATGGGCTTCTACCTCTTTAAAAATGAATTGTTATTAAAAAGACAAGTTGTTATCATTTGGTATTAGAGCTTTAGTTTGTTTTCAATTGATATCTATCCATCTATCCATCGTCTTCTTCTTTCCTTAAAAAAGAAAAGAAAAGGAAAAAAAAAATCCTAAAAGGGAACAGAAGAAAATAGAATTGGGCTACTATCAAAATAAAAGGAATTAAAACAAAGAAATTCGTCCAACTATTGGGTCTAATTAAATATTGGGTTGCCATCTTCAATTTTCATGCTATTGGCTGCCAACTTCAGTCTCCATGCTTGATTACATATTGAGTCATCGACTTCACTTGAACTTGACTTGTCATATAGTAGCACATGCTTATATTCATCTTTTCCTAAATTAGTAAGCATGCTTTGGATGAGAACTTGTATGGCTTCTATCTCTTCAAATTCACTTTTAAGCTTTTTGCTAGCTCCTTAATCATGTCCTAGCTCCTATCCATATATATCACTCCAGCCCATGTGTATCAGATAGTAAGATATCGAAATAATTTGTAATAAAATTATTTTTATCCATTACTAAATAAATATGAGATTAATCTAAATTTTATCAATATTAATTATTTTAAATTTTAAATTGAAATTATTAATTACATTTTACAAATGTATCAAAACTTAACAATAAATAAATCAAGTTAAACTAAAAAATAAAAATCAATTAACAGTATACAAACATGCTGTAACAAGTATTAATAAATAAAATAAAATAAAATCATATGTTATATTATTAAAAGGATTCTTAAAACGACTTTCGGGTGGGTATCCATAAGAACTCTATGTATTAAATAAATTATGCGTTTGTTTATTTTGACTCATACCATGTTCTTAATTTTTACATTTTGAACCCCCAAACCAGAATTGAGAGACAATTTCAATGAGTTAACTCTACCTCACATAATCACTATTGACATTTCCTCTAATGCAGCATTGCACGGATACTACACTAGTCACCTAGTTACAGAGAAAGAAAAATCGTAATCCTGCCTTTTGTTATTGGAACCACTACAAAATTCTTTTTTTTTTTTTTTACTACCGTCGCCCACATGATCAGTAATAATTTTTCCCATTATTTTCTGAACCTTTTTATGAAAAAGATTGATAAGTAGAAACTTTCCATGTACATGTACAATTGATTCGCATTTCATTTTACTGCCAATAGTTAAACGACCCAAGACTTCACTCCTAACCATAAGTCTAGGAGGACCATTTGCAAATTGATTCCAATTTCAACAAAAAAAATTGCCATTTTAAACCATTTTTTCTTCGTCACTATCTAATAAATTCAATCAATAATTTAACACTTTTCAAGGGAGCATATTCAATTCAATTAACACAAATTAGTAACGACTACTAGGGCAAGCCAAAGTTCAATATCCTGTTTCAATGCTGTAATAGTTTTTTAAACATTCTCCAAACAAACAGTTCCAAAAAAAAAAAAAATACTATGTATCTGTTACCCCGCTCTGAAGAAATAGAAGACTGACCAGTTCCAGCGGTTCAGAACTGTTAGTTCCTTCCTTACCATTGGTTTCAGCAAGCTCCGAACAACTATATTCCAAAATGTTAAATTAACAGAAGTTGTGGAACGGGAACTGGTACCAAACAAGATTTGAATCGTTCCAGTTATGACCACGATTGAGTTCGGGCTCAAAGCAGATCACCAGATCCAAACCCACAGTTCTACTGCTAGAACTAGATTTTGATGAGAGAAGAAAAGTGGGCGGGACGGAGGATTAACCGACAGTTAAGAGAATAAAAGTCCAAGAATTGATTTTTATACGATTACCGAAAAAATGGCAAAATCGTCTTGACATTAGACTTTTATTAAGTGTGTCATTTTCTTAATTTGATTGGACCAAACAGTGATTCCAAACTTATCTCTACGAATCACCCTAATCAAAGTCCTTGAAAAGGACGGTAGTATAGTTAAAAGACTTTAGACTTTGACAATCTTTCTGGTTCGCATGCCTGTCCTAGTTCTTTAGAAATTCTGATGAACATCCTGTCACAACTCCCCCGTAAAATAGCGGCTAGCCTACCGGGTAGAACCCCCAGTTCATGGTGACATAACATGAGCCAAAAAGGATTAAAGCTCATTGTGGTAATGAAACTTGACATCAATAATCAAAATAGGCCAGCATTTTTTCCAAATCAGACCTTGAACTGAACTAAATACATTCAATTTATTCTTTTTTTACTATTTTTTATTCCTTATTTTTAATTTAGACAATTATTTTGGCATAAAAAAAAACCAAATTGAATTTATGTTCTGAGTCTAACTTTGCAGAAAAAAGGTCATTTCAGCCTCTTCCGGACATCAATATCAAATTCTGGATTTAAAGTGTCATTAATCCAGAACACATATACATTATATATGTGCGTATATATACACACACATATACAAAGTTAGCATATGGCGTATGGGACTTCCTACCAGCACATCATATGAGCCTCACAAGTATACTCAACCATGAATATTAGCATGAAGCATATAGTTTATGCAAGAAAAAAAATATCTATACAGTTTTATACCACTTTCTGGGTTAACCATGAAAAAAAAAAAAACAGTGGCATTGAAGCGATATCCTTGATGCAGAAGCAGAAAACATAAGTTACAATACTTGAGCACCTCTGGACGTACATGGGCATGTAATTTAAACTACAAAAGTCTGTAAATACTAAACGGTAGTCGACAGATGCAAACATCATCCATTTATCACAAGGTCTTGAACAGAAATGAACCGCTGTTGTAATGGGACCAATTCTAATTAATGAAAAAATATAGACTTAATGACCGCCCTTATGAAGGACATTTTCCTATACTTACCTAGAATTGGGCCTCCCCTGTGCATTACTCACACCGAAACAAGATCCAGACCCTGAAAACGTTTTGAGTAACACTTTCAGCCATGGCAGAATAATCATCATAGAATCTGCACATACCCAGTAAAAGAATCCTAACACCTTTAATCCTCACCCAAAAAACATATCTACTATAAATTACTTTTTTTTTAAAAAAAAAGGAGGCAACCCGTCCTCTGCATTGTTGTGCACAAATTTTTGCAGTTACTGAAATGTGGACAAAAGTCACCGCTCATGTTGTGGTTGACTTACCAAGAATATGCAATAGGAAACAATGGAAGTGAAAAAATTGAAAGGCAATCAAAATTTTAGGGAACCAACCAAAAGAGAGATAAAAAGGGCAACCCCTTCCCTTTGCTTGATAGAAGAGCGAAAGAACTCACCAAAATTAGCTCCATTATATAAATTAGTAGCGATTGTAAGCTTTTCCAAAATCTTCACGCCTCTGTCGCTGGAAATCACCAAAACTGTCATGAGTCCTTGAAGGATAATTTTCCACATGATTTGGGTACCTAGCCCTTGAATCTATTGCGAAACCTGCCCCAGTATACTGAGGATTGGCTGAGGAGCCATCATAGTTGGGAAATGCATGCTGCTTATAACCAGTAAAACTTGATGCAGGCATTTGTTGTCGAGCCTGCTGTAGACGCCTCTGAGCATCAAGTTGAAGAAACTCCTCCCACTGCCTTGTATGTGTGCCCCTCAGCATAGCCAGCTTCTTCATGTAGTTTTCTCTCATTTCCCTAGTAGTCTGGGCTCCATAGGACAGAAAAATATTAGATTTCCTCAACGATAAAGGAAGGGGCATTTCTGGGCAAAGAAAAATAGACACATCCTTATTGATTTAGGAAGGGGCATTTCTGGACAAACATTTGTTTTCACAGATGATAAAGGGCAATGGAGCAGCTACTCAATTATAAAACAAAGAACATAAAATAAATTTGAAAAGTTGGGGAAAATTTTGAAGGTTATGTAACAAAATGGCTCTTCCAAACAAAAAGTTCACAATTATCAATAAGCAGTTAGCCCCTGCAACACCAACTTATTATTCATTTGTTTGGTTGATAAGAACTCCCTAGAGCAGAGGGTCCAAAGAGATACAACTAAAACTTTCTTAGTCTAAGTTCAACCACATAAGGTCAAAAATGTTCAGCTATAATTCCAAAGACAAAAACCAAACTAGACTCTTACTGGGTGGGAATCAATTATCCAGGTGTAAATAAATTGATAAATTATTACCTCACGATGCTTATAATTCTCTTCATCCTCTTCCTTGTCACGAATTCTACCAAGTTCCATTGCCTCCTTCTTATACTCCAACTCTAATTCTTCTAACGTTTGAGGGAAGGATGGATATTCACATTGTCGACTAGATTGCATATCAGGTCCTCGTCTCTCCGTATCCCACCCTTCATTTCTATAACCACCCATACTGTAATTGTGACCATCATATGAACCCATATGGTTGCCAGCATAAGGGGGACGTGCAGGAGATTTAGAATGGCTTGAGCGACTTCTACCACCATCATTACCATAAGCTTCATAAAATGAAGAGTACGTTAACCACTTGATTCGAGATGCTAGATGGTAGCTTTAACTACATGATATTTTAACATTCACACAGTGAACCATTCGTCGCAAAAAAAGTCCGAATATGCTTTCAGTAAATTATTTCGTTTTCCAGATAATCTGATCATTTCAGACCCACCCACCAAAATACTTCAGAATCGTACACATTATGCTTGAAGCTAAGAACTTACCTCTTGCTGCAGATAAAAGACAAGCAACAAGAAGCATTGTTAGGAATGTCCTAAAATAAACTCTAGGAAAAACACAAGCATATACAATATAGGCAACTAGAAAGCTATTAAAGTAGGTTTCAAGAATCTTGTAAGGATGCCATAAATAAACCCTGCCCTGGCCCTACCTTGTGGAGAACCCCTAGAAATCTTCTGCAGATCCTCACGAACACGGTCTTCAACAATTTTATCTGGTCTCCCAAGCCTTTGATGATACTGGGAAGTATCACGTGGATGGACTGGATAAGACCTTTGGGATTCAGAGCGTCGCAATCGTGAGCTAGCAGGACTTCGCTCAGGTGACCTAGATCTACTCCTGTGGGAACTAGAAGAGCCCTTTTGATCACCCTCCCCTTTAATTACCTTGTGCACAGCATCAACACCTTTTGCCAAAATTAACCTATCCTTGCCACTAACAATTATAAATTTCTCCTCCATTTTGATTTTGCAGCCAATATCCTTTTCAATCTTCTGTATCACTTTCTCAGTAAATAGAGCTTTTACATGCTTTTCTCTTGCAGGAACCCTTTCAAAAAAATCTTGAGACTTACGATTTGCACCAAGAGTGGAAGGGCATCCCTGCATATGAACCAAAAGGCACAGTATAGTGTTTAACCCCAAAGACAAATTGCAGAACAAAAAATCAGGGTTTTGAGGGTGGAGGGATAAATAAATAAGAAAGCAACTCAAATCAAGTAATCTAAACTGTGGACAAATACATCAGAAATAAAAGAGTTTTGGGGCCTTTCTTGCTTTTAAAGTGAAAATCCAAATAGTTTTTGTTATAGCTAAAAATAAGTGTTTAAAAATAATGCCACTCAATATACACAGATTACAGTTTCCTAATTGCAACATCTTTGCATGTAAGATGCTTAGCATCAAGTGTAAGAGTAATTTACAATACAATAATCACAAGTAAAATCAAAGAAGCAGGATATCTCTTAAGCAAAAAATTCAATACCTGCGTAAAGTGACCAGATTCTCCACATATTTTACAAATCATTTCTTCTTCCTTCCTTTTCTTCCAATTTCGCTCTGTTGCCTTTGATTTAGCTTCCCAGACCTTAGCTTCTCGGCTTGTGAAGTCGGTTGGCACAGCATTTGGGTCCCGAGGTTCCTCTTCCTCATCAGAACCTGCTTGGGAGCGTTTATTTGCTTTTGGTCTGTCTTGTGTATTATTGGCAGTAGTATTACCTGGAGGACCAGTGTATTCTTTATAAATTTCACTAAAATCATCATCATCATATATATCCGACCTTGTTGCCATCGAAAAGAATGCTAACTACTTAAACTCCTGCATTACCAACATAAACCACACTTTACAGCAACAAAAAAAGAACAATAATCACCCACCATTAAGAACAAAAGAAACAATCGAAGGAGACTTCATAAAAGTAAATGAAAACACCAATTCTAAAATTAATCTCACAATTACTCAATGTTATGTGTTTATGTGCGTGTTACAGAACAGCAAAAAAAAAAAAAACATGGCAAATATATATATAAAGAATCAGTAACTTATGCAAAACACTATAACAGCATATGGTTTCTAATTGCAACAAATTTACTGGAAATTTCACATGTCAGCAGCGGACAAATTGTGCAGAAATATGATTACTCAGAAAAATACAAATAAAAAAAAAATGCGTGCCAATAATTTCCGTCGCGAGAACAAACATACAAAGAATAATGTGGCAAAAAGTTTTACATATGATAGTTATTAAATCCAGAGCAGATAAATTGGCGTTCCGATAAGAAGCAAACAGTTAATAAAGCATCTTTCAAGTTAATTAAACGAATTGAGGAATGTGTGGCCGTGAAAAACGAATCAAGTTGAATTGATTGGGATCAGAGTTTGATTATAGCCTTGGGTAAGAGAAAACCTTACTCCATGCTCGAAGCAGAAACGAAGAAGAAAAACATTACCTGAGCGGCAAGAACCAGATACAGAACGAAGGCCTTGGACGACGACCGTAGAGAAGCTAGGGCTGGTTTATTTGCTTCAGATATATCTGCTCTGAAAAAGGAATATTTTATTTATTTATTTATATATATAACAGCGATACAGTGTTCAAAAAAAAACAAAACCCATGGACCATTGCGAGGCGTAAGAGTGTAACCGTGCATTTAGCTTTGTTAGATTGGGGTGAGTTGTAGTTGAAGTGTTTAGTTGTACATCAAGTCGGAGAGAAATGAGATTTAGCTATTGTTTGATTCAAAACTTAATTTCATTCAAACTACACTTTCCTGTAAATGACAACTTTCCCTCTAACAAATCCTACATCTCATTTTCCCTCCAACTTTCTTCCCTCACACACAAACACTTCAACTTGCATAGAAGCTTCTTTCATCTAAATTTAATTTTCCCTCAACCAAGCGATAGCAAAAGAAAGAGAGGAAATTAGAGGGAAAATTGATATTTTTAACTCACCTGATTTCAATAAAGTTAAACTTTAGTTAAGTACATTTGATATGAAATGATTTTGAACCAAATATGACCTTAGTTGACAAAATGGTCGGTTAAGGTTCAATTTGAAAATAAACCATGAATGGGTGATCTAAAGAACTGTACCTAAAAAATGTAATCTCCTGGACATATCGAGGAGCCAAATCACTGAAATCACTTACAAACTTCCCATTGAACTATTATAATTGCTGAAAACTGCTCCAACTAGATAAGGGTAGAGCTATAAATTATAGTGAGAAAGGATGCACCAATATGTAAAATATAAAATTATTAAAAAATAATAAAATTTATGTAAAATATAATTTATTAATTATTTTATATTTGTTATATATATATCAATAATAACCATAAACTTTTCAATTTTAAATAGTTTACGATTCTTGTATTAAAATTTTAGTTTTTTCCATTAAATTCACACATTCATCAGAGTTTTATTATAAAAATAAAATTAACATAATAATAATATAAGTAAAAAAAGGTGGAATAAAGAAAATATATATAAAAATAAGAATAAAATTTAAAAAAACTTTTTATTCAAATTTTTATTTCGTTATATATATTTGACTAATAAAAAATTAAGCAAGTAAAATATAAATTAAATAAAATAACTTATTTAATTTTTTTTATTGTTATCATTGAATGATATATTAATAAATTATAAACTATAAATAATAAAATAAAACATTAAATATTCTAAAATTAAATATATGATAAAAAAAAATTAATATCCTAACATTGCATTGATAAAATAAATAAATAAATTACTAAATAAAAAATCGCAAAAATAAGTAGATAATAAACAAATAAATTACTAAACAATAAATTCAAAAAATGCTAGTTAAGTCGACATAAAATAAAAAGAGAACATATAAGGGACTCATGGTCAATCTACATTACTCGTGTGTGAATTCCATAAATTGAGATTGAGCTCAATTTGAGATATATTATGGATGCTCTAAAAACTTTTTTCAAAGTCTATTCGTTTAGCTAAATGATCCGAGCTCCAACTCATGATTTAAGCTTTTTTAATTAACGAGTTGAACAAGTTCACAAATAGACGTGTTTAACTATTATCAAACATGTACATGCGACTCTTTTTGAACAAGTTTGCAAATTAATTCACTTATAGTGTTTAAGAATATGTTCAAAAGTTTATTTTCAAACAAGTTCACCAACTGACATATATGTATTATTCGCTAACATGTTAGGTATTTATTTTTGAACAAACTCTCAAACTTACTCATTTGTTAATATTCGCGAATATGTTTATGAAGTGAAAAATATTTGTACTTATATATGGAAAATGATGTGGTTTTATAAAAAGGCATAACTAGTTGAATTCAATAATTTTTAAATAGAAAATAAGATGTGTTCAAACAATCATGAATCATGCGAAAGCTAAAAAAATATTAAACGATCCGATCTCAAGACAGACAATTTGCTAGACACACTGAGCAATATACACTATATTCTGGCAAATTTTTAAAATTTGGCACTCAATTAGAAAAAGATTTCAGACACTAAGGGGTGTATTCAATTGAAAAAGTTTAAACTAAAAAAAAGTTGAGACCAAATTTATAATCAACCCATTGGAAAATAATATTGTTTTCTAACATATTTTTGTTCTAAAACCCTTATCGCACTAGGGTGAGCTGAGAAATAACTACTAGTGACGCACTTCAAAAGGGAGAGTTCCCTTTGCCTCAGTCAGAATACGTGCTTCTCGCTTCTCTGGCTGTTACAGTTGCTTCCCGTTCACGGTTGAGTCGCCGAAAAATAATTTTTTTTAATCCTGGATTAGGGTTTAGATGATGGAACGACTGGGAGAAGAACACCACCAGTACCATCATCGCAACTACCGCCCCAATTACCCGGACCACCATCAGGAGCAGCATCCCAACTATTATCAACCACCACCACAGTATCCACCCCAGCACCATCCCGCTTATCCACCCCAGCATCACCACCCTTATCCATACTTTAACCCACCGGACCCCTTCGCCGAGCAGAATCGGGGTCACCAATTCAACTACCACAACCACCATGATAGTCACTTGAGCAATTGCCCCAACGTACAACCGAGAGGCGTCGAACCACCAAATGAATCATTTGGCGGCGGAGAATTCTGTTCTAATGACCGGAAAAGAAGCCGACCAGCTAACGGTGTGTTTATCTCATACTACTTCGGTAGTTGTGTTGATTTATTAATTTTCATTAATTTTTGTATATGAACTCTCAATTTTATCATATTTTTATGTAATTTCAATTCCTTCACAAGTCACAACTGCCATATTTACAAGCTCTCGGTAATTGAAAATTTGAATGCTCGAGTGTTTTTTAGGATCTCTCGCTGGCATGCTGTAGCTGTCTAAAAGGAATTGAATATGCTTAATTTGAGATAAAATGCTTTAGCCAGTCCATTAATTTGCTTTGCTTGTGGTTTTGCTTACTTTCACAAAGTTGAATGTTAGATTATATGGGGTAATTTTGAGGCTTCAGTGTAAGTGGATTTGTAAACTTTGCATTATGTTTTCCTTCACAGATCATGACGATTTTAACGTCAAACTCTATGTTGCACCGGTTCCGCGAACTTCAACCGAAGGAGATGTAAGTTTTTGCTTTTAAGCCTCGGCATGTTTGTAATTTATTTTATTTGTTTACAGAATGGAAAAGAAAGCAATTTTTCATTTTTTTTAAAAAAAAAGGGTAAGTGTGACTAGTTTGTTTTGATATTATGCTTGCATTTGTGTTTCTTTCAACACACATGTTGTCCATACTCCATAATCCATATGACAAAATTGGAATTCATCCATTCAATAAGGACATCCTGTCCTAAATTTAACTGGATTTTTCGGGGCTCTGAGCAGCAAGAAGCTAACGAGTTCCCCCCAGATTAATGTTTGATGGCACATAAGTTTTGGATCTGATTTGGCAATGAGCAAGTAGTGTGATCAACTTCACAGCAACAAAAAGTTTTTCCCATCAGTCCCCTTTCTCTAATCCCACCCCTTTTTTCCCTCCGTTTTAAGTGCCTTTTCTGCTTGGTTTATGCTCTGTAGTTTTTAAAGGTTGGTGTGACAGAGTTTCACAGACTCACGCCTATACACTTTTAGTTTTTTATGTAGTTATAGTGAACAATTTTAACAGTAGTTTTCTGCTTTTGCTTCTTTATGCTAGATCCGTCCCCTATTTGAAGCACATGGAAGTGTTATTGAGGTAATTTTCCCCAGGGATAAAAGGAACGGTCAACAACAAGGTACTTGGAGGTCAAGGAACCATTCTAACACGATTAACCTATTATAAATATCTCGTTTGGCTCTTTAAGGGTCTTGAGCATGCATATTCTTTTGCCATAGTTCTACTCTGTTGGTCATACAATTACTATCATGCAAAATTGATTGATTCCGAAGTAGAGCTAGGTGACCTAATTTACAAGCTTAGAGATCAGAATGACACTCACAATCTTATTGCATGTATCCACTACCATATTGTTGGAGTAGTTTGTTGGTTTCCTAAAGTATAGAATTTTTTGTTTAAAACGGTGGTTTTGTTCTGAGCTAATAGCTATATTGATTAATTGTCTCCATGCTTGTGTAATAGGACTGCTAAGGTATGCCTGTAACTTTTAACAACAAAGTTTAATTTGTTTTTACTTGTCAGCAAGCGATTTCTGGCTGCTTTGTTGTTATTAAATATGTCAATTTCCATTTTTAGCATCTAAAGATAACTCTTGATGATGATGCCCTGTTTCTGTTTTATGAGGAAACGTCGTATATGTTGTTGACTGTTGGACTTGGCTTCATTTCTGTTGACACATGGTTTTACATAAATAGATTTTGGCTATTGGATGAAGCTTTATTTCTGTTGATGTCTTGCTTCCCTGGCTATATTTATCTGCTTTCACATTTAAGATGCTGGAAATGCTATCAAAATAGGGAATCGTTGACTGTCAATTTGTTGCATTATTGCATGTTTTGATGTTCATGTCTACAATAACTAAATAAGTTTACTCTATCAGGGTATTGTTTTGTGAAGTATGCAACTACCGAGGAAGCTGACAGGTCTATTAGGGCTTTAAATGGTCAGTATACAGTTCAAGGGGTAAGTTATTTGTTGGTGGTTACTGAAAATAAAATCTGCTGCTGCTTGGTTTCTGACACTTATATGGTTTGGTTGTTTGGTAAATTTTCTTTATACAGGAGGCAGTTCCCATTAAAGTCAAGTATGCTGATAAGGAACGGGAACGAAATGGTAAGGTTGAAAAGGAACGTCTTGGTAGGGTTGAAAGAGAACAACCAGGTACATTTTTTATATTCTGAACATACTGTCCCAGAGAACTTCTTATGATCATGATCTCTAGGTCAGCAATTACAGATCTGCCTTATGCTGTTTAATTGTGTTTGTATTGTATCATTTTCGTTGCCTAACAGCCCAATTTCTTGCCATGTGATCTGGGATGTTGATGGTTTTTCTAAACATGGAAATCAATGAAATGCTATTCACTGTCTGTCAAGATAGACATTTTTCTGATGTAGCATTGATGTGCTGCTCATAATGCTGAGGAATAAATGATAAATTTCCTATTAGATCTATTGGTGCCTTATGGTCGTTCACTGTTTCTAGAAAAGAAACAAATATGAAGCAGCTAACAAAAAATTACTCTTGTGAAATTGTTTTTAGGTAGAATCTTTTGGCTGGTATTTCATATCCATGTCCTATTATCCTAATATCATTCGAGAAAGAATGTTTCTTTTGATTTAGCCTTATTTTTTTTATTGAAAATATATCCTTTAGTTTGCTTTTGTAACAATTAGGTCTTCATATGATAACGATCCCATGCTATGGGGAAATACTGCTTATGATTGATCTTAGTGCATATTTGTGTTTCTTACTTTCTTCAATATTATATTTTGTTTTTTATCATCCTATTTATTGTTTCCTTGTCTATGTTAGGGGTAGGGGAGTTTGTGGACAAACTCTATGTTGGTGGTATCAACAGACAAGCTTCAAAACAGGAAATTGAGGAAGTATGAACCATTTTGAAGAGTATTAATTTCTGTTCAACTTCTCTATTCTACCCAAAAAAAAAAATTGAATCCTATACTTTTAGTAGTATTTTTTAAGTGAAATCTGCAGTGGCAATAATTGTGAAGTACCTAATCATTGTTATCTGAAATAAAAAGAAAGAAGAGAGCAAGTTGGTATATGGATGGTCACTGAAACTTAAGGTTGAAGGCTGTGGCTTGCATGCAGTAGCCTACATTTAAACTTGTTGCATGGGGATATTTGTATTTGTATAAAACAGCCATTCAATGGAAGGGGCATGGGGTATATTTACCTGGCGCATCACGAGGGAGTTAAGATTGAAGGAAAGGGTATGAAATGTGATGCAAATTGAAGTTAATCTAATAGGTGTAGGACTTGTTAAAACCTGTATATTCCATCGCCTAACCTCTCCGATTGAGGGATAAGAAATAATTACCATTTGTGAAGTGCGGTTATTGTTCACACATCCTATTAACGTTATAAAAGTTCTCACAAATGAAATTAAGTGTTTAACCCTCAATCCCTCATTAGTCATTTGTTTGTACCAGCCATTGACCTCCTTAAATGTATTCCAATAAGGAGGTTTTCTATAACAGGTGGTTAAAAATTACAGGAGTAATAATTAACCTTGTTTAGATGCATTTATAATATCGGTTAACTTTTAACCTGTGAGCCACTTTTCCCTCTTTAAGAGGTTAAAATGTAAATCTGGTCAACCCTAGGTTAATAGGAGGTTAAAAAAACTTGATATTTAATTTTTCTTCTCTATTTTATATTTTTTAAAAAAATTTAATCATTATGTTAATAACTTTATGTTACCTCATTAATAGTTACCTCTGTAAATTTTACAAGAGGAACATTTAACCCTTTATTTGTTAACTCTGTACCAAACACTTCCTAAGTGTGAACACACGATTTTAACACATCTTTTAGCTGAGTGCATGTGCATGTAATACTTTTAACTCTTTTTATAATTTTTATCCTAGTTCATATGAATGTTTTCTGTACCAGTTATTTTCTCCGTATGGTCATGTGGAAGATATCTACATTGCTAGAGATGTGCTGAAGCAAAGTCGCGGTATGCCCATCCTTCTCATCAATCACTTTTCTCTTTTTTTTTTTTTTTTTTTAAGCCAGAAATATATCTGTTGGTTGCAATGAAATAGATATTGAGTTGTGCTATGGCTTTTTATTTTAAAACGCACTGAAGTGCATTTCACTTGGATGTATCTTGGGCCTTTTTCAACCTATGGGATTGTCATGGTTTTTCTTTTGTGGCTTCTACGTGTATTGTTTCATTCAAAAAATGAGAAATCAAAAGGCTTTAGACCATAGGCCAATTATAACATTTTTTCAGTCCTGTTGCATCAAGTGGTTGTGCACAAGAACTCTACGATGGGCTTGTCTTGTGGTGTTGAGCCATTTCAGTCATGTTTTATTTTCCTTTTTCTGAAGATTTCAAGTTGGCTGGAAATTGTTGTGGTTCTGATTTGGTGGTCTATGCCTTTGTGAAGGGTGTGCGTTTATTAGATTTTCTCACAGAGATATGGCAGTGGCAGCAATGAAAGCATTAAATGGAACGTTTACAATGAAAGTAAAGTGCATTTACTATTTTTATGTGTTATCTTCATTATTGTACTTTTGATTTTTGAATGTTTCTTTCTCATTCTTTGTTTTGCATATGCCTCCAGGGTTGTGATCAGCCTTTGACTGTTCGTTTTGCGGATCCCAAAAAACGCAGAACAGGAGAATTTAGGTTTTGTTTCCTTTGTACTTTTATTCTTAGTGTATTTATCTTTCTATTAATATTTTACAACCTGTGGTATGTTCCTGTACTGAGAAATTAATAAGTAAATAATCTGGTATATTTGTTATTATCAAGCTGTTGATGAATCATAAAGTGCGTAGTTTTGATTAACTGATTCAGAAGGGTTAGCTTTTTATTTGGTACCTCATGATCAGTGCTGATTGTATAGAATCACGCTCCCGTGGGAAGGGTTATGGCATTAGAAAGATTTATTCTTGAGTTAATCTCTTTATTCTGGGAGTAGGATATTAAATAATTCTGCTTCTATTTTGCTTAAGGTAGAAACCAATCTACCCTACTGGAAGTCCAAATTAAGACCAATGAATTTTCGATTGTTATGGGTATTTGTGTCTCAGACAAAATAAGAATAAACTTTTAACTTCCATTCTATGATACAATTAGTTGACCACCATTCACGCTACAGTTCCTAATCGGTATTTCTTTCTTAGGGGTAATCATGCATTCAGTGGTCAAAATCTTGGCCCCTGTTTCCAGGATCCAATGATGAGGTACATTTTGTTTATCTGCTATCCTTATACATGTGGATATTGTCGTGGCTTGTTCTTATGCCTAGTAAAATTTCTGTTTTATGGTTCATTTGCTGCAGGGCAGCACCCAATTTTGGTGATTCCATGGGAGTTAATGCTTTGCCTAACCTTTCTTATCCAATGCAAGAAGTTTCTATAAATTCACAACCACCACCTTTTTCCCATGCAACACAACCAGCAGTTGGAGCTACTCATATCATAGAACAGCCGAATCCTCCAGTTAGACAGCCACCAACACCGTTGCCTCAAATTCCATTGCAACAAACACAAGCTTCTCAGGAACATTTGCAACCATCTGAAGAAGTGATTTCTGAGATGACAAAACAGACTCAAAAGTTAGAGCAGCAGGAGAATATGCAGATTCCCCTGGAGGTAAAGCTATTGATTGCATTGGGTAGTGATCTAATGACACTCTCTTTAGGGGCACTTGTGGCCTCACACATATCCTTATTGTTGTTCATCTGTATCTGTAGACAATGTCATCCGTAGACAATGTCACTTTGAGTTGGCAGAGTTGCATATAGGATCTTTGGAACATAGCTTTGGCATTACCTACATTTCACATGTGGGGCAGAAATAATTCCTGTAGACCTTAGCCAACCCCTCCCCTCCTTGCCCTAACCATGGGGTGGTATAGATTTAGTTGGCTGGGCAAAAAATGTATTAAACAACCTCCCCATACTCAGGTTGTGAGCATTCCTTTGTGTAATATTGTTGTGAAGGCTGTTTTTTCATCTAAATGGTAATGTGGATTGTTGAAGGGATTTATTTCACGACATGATCTACATGTGAAGTTAGGTTACAATGAGAACTGTGACTATATATATGATCTAATGCCTTCCTGCAGTCTCCATGGACTGGAAGCAATCCTCCGGCTGTAAGTGTTCCTTCTGCTGCACCTGCAGGGCCTCCAAGTCCCCAGACACCAGATCTGCCAGAATGTGATTGGAGTGAGCATAGCTGCCCTGATGGTTACAAGTACTATTATAATTGCACAACTTGTGAAAGTAGAGTAAGTTTGTCATTAGATAAAGTTAAAATCTAAAATCCTATTTCACTACCTTATTTTACTAGTTCTTATCTGAGGTTGCAAAGGTCTGACTGCAGTCATGACCAAACCTGGTCACCTTAGATACTGCTTTTCTAACATTTATCTAAAGTATTGTTTGGTTCAAAACACACTTCCATGTAAATGTACTTCCCAGGAAGTTTAACTTTCTTGGGGTCATGGGGATGAGTTTAAAATACCAACTTTCCCTCCATCTTCCTTTAAATCCTATTTCCTTTCCAACTTCCCTCCCAACCAAACATTTCAACTTCCCCTCCAACTTACCCCAAACCAAACAGTGCCTAAATAAGATTGGAAAATTATGAAAATGCAACTGCTTGAAAGCTTTCGTGGGTACTGACAGGGATTGTTAAGAGTATGGATTTTTTCGGAAACTCTAAAAGGCTTTTCCTTATCTTCTGTTCTGTAATATCTGAATTTATGTGCTGTGTATCACAGCTAATCATAGTTAAAATCTGTTAGCTGAAAGTTATGTTTGTTCTTTTTTCTAGGAATTTGTATAGCTGAAATTTTATGTAAGCTTCTTGAAACTAATCTGTAGTATCTGTTTGTGAGTTGGTGTTTTTTGTGAGAACATCTCCAACAGGGAGGAGAGAGGGAGGAGAGAGATGTTTCAGAAGATTATATGGGTTGTGTTGGCCGGTTGAGTTCAAGACACCCAATGCTAGAATATTTTTCCGAAGTTTATTGTTGTCTTTTCTAACTGTGACTAATTACTTCAGTTAGAGGTGAAAATCCTTTCAGAGGTTGTAATCATTGCAGTGATTTTTGTCCTGCAGTGGGAGAAGCCTGATGAACTCACATTATTTCAGCAGCAACTGCAGAAGCGAAAGCCGCACATTCCCAGACAGCAATCTTGTTCTGTATCAGCTAAGTTTTTCGGTGAAGAAGTTCGCCAAACACAGAAGGTGCTTCTTTCGACATGTTTTCTATATAAAACTAAAACTCCAAGTTCACATCAACTGTGGTAGACATTTTTCTGCATTTTTCAGTAGATTGTAGTATCATTGCATGTCTGTTCATATCAACATTTCCTCCTAACGCATTGTGACATATTTCATTCCGATTGTCTTGGTGTTTTGCAGCACGACGTGGATCATGTGCAAATACAGTCGGAAACTAACCCAGTTTTTGATCCTGTTTGCATTTAACAGGTATTCTTTTTTGAATTTAGTTGATCTCTATTAGATTTAAGGGTATGCAATTATTACAGAGGCTTCTATATGCTGGAAAGTGGTCATTTTAAGTGTTTCCTGAGGTTTTATGCATTCTCATGTGCATTCTTTTTCACTACCAACAGTTACTTGTATTTGCTTATTCAAGATTAGTTACTCCCTCCGTCCTAAAATAAGGGAGCGTTTGGTTGGGGGTAATCAGGAAAGGGAAAGGGAATGAAACCCTTTGTTGTTATTTGTTTGACCTTTTTAATCATTCTCTTTACCCATTTTTAGTTTTGGCTTTCCCCCCAATTTTCCCAAATTGATTCCCCAACCCCTCCAAGGGTTTTCTATTCCCTTTTCCTTCCTCATTCCCCAACCAAGTATAATAATAATAATAATAATAATAAATATTATTAATAATAAATAAAAATAATAATAAAATAAATAATAATAATAATAAAATAAATAAATAATAATAATAAATACATAAATAAATAATAATAACAATAATAATAATAATAAGATAAATATTATTAACAATAAATAATAAATAAAAATAATAATAAATACATAAATAATAATAATAATAATAATAAATAATGAAAAATAATAATAATACATAAATAATAATAATAATAATAATACAACTAATAATAATAATTTTGATTCCGATTCTCTGCTTCAAACCAAACAGTTACAAAGGGATTCAGGGGGCAAACTATTCCGTTTTTGGATCATAACCAAACAGGAAAAGGTATTCCGATTTCCTATTTCTCTTTCCTGATTCCATTCCGTTTCCCATGCGCGAACCAAACGCCCCCTAAGTGTCTTGCTTGCATTCTCTCTACTATTAAGAAAAAATATGTAGTACATTAGAACTATGAAAAAGACATACTCTACCCTTCATTTAAATGTTTTGTTATTTACTATGCACATGGAGTACTTTCTATAATGTGAAGGGATAAAAAGGAAAAACACTTCTTATTTTTGTTAAAATTTTAAAGTGAGACTTATTTTGGGACAAAAAAATTGCAGCAGAGACTTATTTTGGGATGGAGATCATTTAGTTATGAAGTTTTTTACCATTATATGCTGGAAACAACTGATTGTCCCCTAGTATTGTACTTCCGCTGTCCTTAAATAACAGTCCCAGTTGCAGGTTGTCCACTAATAGTAGTTCAAGTTACAGATTTTAGCAAATATTAATTTTTATTTCCCATTTTTATGCTTTATAAATGAGGAAGAGTAAGTGTTATTATTCTAAAAAAAACTGTGTTGAGTTTTTTAAAATTGTTCTTTTCCCGGTTAGAGTAATTAATTGTGATTAAGTTAATGCATTAATTAATGAAAACTTAAAGTTGGGGTTAGGGTTTTGTAAATGAGGGTATATAGTAAATCTATCCTAAAATTTATTGCAACTTGGACAAATTAATTTGCTTTCTCAAGAGACGAGAAAAATGCAATTGGAACTGTTATTTGTGAATGGTGGGAGTACTTTATGTCCTTTTTGGCTCTTGCCTTTTTCTTGTCCCTCCCAACCTCCATTTTCTGCCTTTTGTTACATTCCTGCACTTAATGAGAAAACAGAAAGGTAGATGTCCTTTTGAATTATCACTAGATTTGATTGGTTTTGGCTGTACATGGCTTCCAATAGCAGAATTCAAAACACTGCCTCTTCAGGGAGGTTTTATTGGTCCTCTTTTTGGTTCATCCTCAATGGATAATATGCAGGTTCTCACTGCTGAAAACCAGACATTCTGATCCAAGAACATTTGAAGATAGATTTATGTTCATGTCTTTGGTAGATTGCTGTGGATGAATGAATCATGCAGAAAATATATTATCATGCCTCAGGGCTTACGGTCCTTGTGCAATTGCAGTATTGTGATAGATATTGATATCTGTCCCTTTTTTTCTGCCTAAATTTCTGCTCCAATTGAATTCCTGGATGCTCCAAAGGAATCTATTGCAACCCCTTTCCTCTACCCAGAAAAATCTCGATGTCTATTTTTCGGAGTATGCAGGCAAGGAGCAGTGTAGTGCAGTCTTAACAGGCTTAACTTCCTCAGTCGCAGTGGCATGCCAATGAAGCTTTTAGCTATGTTTTTATCCGGCCTCCCAAGTAGTAATTTGCATTATTTTTAGAGTATGTAAGTCGTGGATATATATTATAGAATAGAATCATATGGCGGTTGCCTTTGTCAGGTTTTGCTTTGCAGGATGTAGGTATCGTTGTGTGTTTTGCTGTGACAAGATGCTGCAAGTTCTATTTGTGTTTGTTTTAAAGCATGGTTGATGTTTTGATTTGGAGAGATTTTTAAGTGCGATGGTATGTTGTGGGGTTCAGAGAATGCATGTATTTTAAGGGGATTTTTCTTGCGGTGGTGACCTTTTGCTGGACAATTGCCCTTGATAGAAACTTGTCAATTGTCCTCAAGTGCAAGGGCATAAATCCCCAGTTTTTGCCCTTCAGCATGGCAGCAAAAGTGGGTCATCGTTTTGTTGGCGAGTATAAATTCGAACAAGTTTATCTTCAGCCATTCCATCAAATATTTGCGTCAGTGGCTGCCCATCTTATACCAGACTGATAAAAAAAAATTTTTTTTCCATTTTCCACTCTTTGATTTAATCAGATTATTATTACTATTCAGACTGTCTGTTACTTTGAATGTAATGTGGTATTTCAATGGAGGATTCCAAAGGGAGAAAGAATGACTCATTTTAATGTTAAAAAAATTTGGAAAAAAGTTTGGAAGGTAAATGTACGGCCAATTGATCGTCAATGAGAGCACTGATTAAAAGTGTGTAGACTACATTTTCTTTTTCTGGTGCTCTGTTTCTTCTAATGGACAGATTAAGCAACAAATATTCTCAGCAAATGGCAAAGAGAGCATAGAACCACAGAAAGCGTCCGACCCACTTACTCAAGAATCAAACCACATTCAATATTCTTTTTACATGCATTTGCCTCTGTTGGAAGTTGGTTTTTTTCTCTCCAGTCCTCGTCCAGCCTTTTTTTTTTTAACATTTTTAGCTATAGTCCTTTAACATAATACTACATCCGCTTTGATAAATTCTTTACATTTTTTTTGAGTTTTTTTTTTATTATATTTTTATTTATAGTAAATTTTATAATTATTTATTATTATTATTTTTTTATTAGTATTTATGAAAAAATAAATTTTATAAAAGGTTAAGTATTGTCTATTATTATTTGTATATTAACATTGGTGAAAGTATGATTTTATTATTTTTTTTTTATAGAAATATACAAGCGCACCCGGTTAGCAGTTAATTTATTAGAATTAGCATGGGGGTAAGGCAAGCTTGAGATTTGACCCGAAAAATATGATTTTATTGATATGTGGTGAAAAGTGAATGTAAATAATTGAGAAGTAATACGAGATATCTTAATAATTTTATATAGTGGGGAAAGAAAAAGAGAGGTATTAACCATACAAAGCTGAAATTGGGTCTGACTGAGTAGTTGAATTATTCTTGCTAGCTCTTGACAATTCGACATCCCTCGATCCAATTTTATCGAATGGACCCTCTTTTCCTTATTCAAAAAAAAAAAAGCAATAATGATCTTTGTGGATTCCCATACGAAGGAAAATAAGGAAAGCTTTTTCTATAGTGTAGCAAGTTTTTTTTTCCTTCTCAAGAAAAAGAAACCCTAGCAATCCAAGGATATTTTTGGTTTGTGTTACTTGCTCCCTTGAAATCAATGCTCATTCCTTTGACAAGGAAGCCAAATGGGATAAGACAAACTATTGAGTCAGAAAAGCTACCGTCAAAGTTGAATAAACCTCATTTTTCCCTATATTTTGTATACTTCTTTCATACCTAAAACCACAAACAAATAAAAAAAAAAAAGAAGAGTAGAATAGAAAGTAGTAGCCAAATAAAACTAAACCCAACAAAAAAGGCTACTTGTCCTTAACAATGGGCATAATAAGTTGAAGAAAAAGGGAAAAAATACACCATCTTACACTGTAATTATCAGAATTCTCATAAAGATGAGAAATTTGGTTCTTCCTCAACAAAAGATCATCATAATTAACCTGTCAGCAAGACATACTACGATATATATAAAAGCCTTTCATCTACACCACCTTCCGAGTATAAAAGTCAGTTAATAATGGAACTATAAAAAAGCAGCAGTAATTTGGACTTCTCATTTCACATCTACTCCTCCTTTAACATATTAGAAGGGACAATATCTTGAAGAAGCCCATGATCTTGTACCAAAGCAGACACTGAAGGAGTGCAAAACCGCTTCTCATTTACAAAACAACCATTATTACCACCACTACTACTACTACTATGACCCAAACCCAAACCCAATGGTGAAGAGAAGCTATTGACAAAAGATTGCTGCTGCTGCTGCTGTTGAAAAAGTGATAATCTTCTTTGCATTGGAATACCAAAACCAGTATTTGCAGAAAAAACAGACTCTGAATTAATGCCAGTTCCAACAAAGCTGGGTCGAGGCATAACTGGACTAGAATGAGTGTGCTGGCCTTCGTAAGTAGTCACAACTATGCTTGGATCAGTGTAAGATCTTTCCACTCTTTTTTTCACATTACAGGAGGCACTAGTGCAGCGATAGTAACTCCTAATAGAATCAGAAAGATGAAAACAAAAATTAGAAAAAAAAAACCATAAATTTAATTTATTGATGAAGAATGAAAGAAAATGGGGATTTGTTATATAACATTGAATTCAGTACCTAGGAAAGGGGCTATTTTTCACAGCTTTTTGACCGTACTTTCTCCATCTGTACCCATCTTCTAAATGATCAACCTCACTCTTTGTCATGAATGCGAATCTTGGCTCTCTCTGTCTCTTCTGGTTTGTCTTCTTGGGTTTTAACCTTTAAAAAAACAAACCCACATAAAATCATCAATCTTTTAAGTTCATATCATCAAATCATGTAGGAAAAAGAAAAAGGGAAAAGCAAAAGAGAAGAAAAGAAAAGAAAAGAAAAGAAAAACCCTTTTGCTTTTCTTAATTACACACCAAAATGGTGTAGCGCATAACTCACGCTCAAATTTCCTCAAATGGGTTTTACATAAAAACAATTAATTTTAGTTTTTAAAAATAAACTCACTCCTTCTTAGTCTTCTGTTGCTCTTCATCTTCGTTAGTATTATTATCCACAGCTTTAACCGGTTCATCATTCAAAGCCTCGCTAGAAGCAGAAGAAATAGATGAAGAGTTAGGCGTTGCGGGCTGATTCAAAACTTCCGGAGGCGATTCTATCTTCTTAACTGTAGGTTGCTGCTGAACAGTAGAAGGTAGCTGTAAAATATCAACCAGAGAAGGACTGAAGTCCTGCATACCCAGTAACTCCATAAACCCTAAAGAACTCTTATCCCCTTCACAATAATCAAAAACACCATTTAGAGAATAGTTACTTTGTATAAGCTCAGGAAATGTTGTCGATCCAATAAAATTCTCAATCTTTACGGCTTCTTTACCTTCCATACCCATTTCAAACAACAAATTTCTTCATCCAAAAAAGAAACACAGAGGAAGAGAAAAAAGAAGACGTGAGGTTGTTGTTCTACTACAGCTCTGTAAAAAGAAAGAAAGAAAGAGTAGGGTAGGGTTGATCTGGTTTTTATGGTGGGTTGGTCGCTGAAGAGATAGAGAGAGAGTGGTTTGGGTGTGGAAGAAAGTGAGATATTGGGGGCTCTTGAAGAAGGTGAGGTGAGGATATTGAGAAGAGAAGAGAATTGTTGACCGGCAATTGTAGGTCAAGTCATCAAACATTGCAAGTCGTAGAATTCAATGCTACCGACAAGCCTTTGGGTTGGACCGTTTTCATACATGGATTTTGACCGGTTAACCGGTTTTACAGTGTGAACGGGGTTTGGTTACACGTGAGATACTTACGGCTCAAAAAAGCTTTGCATTATGCTATAGTATTCGCTCGTGTGCATGTGAACCTCATTAGATTTTCTATTTTTTTTTCAGAATCCTCCTAAGATATTCTCTTTCTTTTTCCCTCCTTCTAATTATTTAATTAATTATGTTTAAATCACTTCTAATAATTAATTAATCAAAATATTATATTTCATGTATACTTGTAATATGATAGCGTAATGTTTAAAATATTATTTACTTTTATAAAGCACATTAATCTTTGATATTTTATCCAAATACTATTTAAGTATGTTTGCAATTGTTCATTAGTATTATTTGTACAATTTCTTGAAATAGTTAAATTTTGTTTTTGGACTTTTCATTCGATGTCCCAAGATAGGATTGTATTTTAAGTGGTTCAACTAGTTTGGACTAATCGGATGAGGCATTGACAAGATTTATTAAGGTCGGCGATTTTGGCCCTTAAGGTGCTACATTTTTACGAATCGAATTTGCGACGTCATACGAACTAATCCAATCGCTTGAATTAAAAAATATTTGCTTTGACAGTATCGAAATAATTAAAATAAAAAAAGCTTTCGTAATAATTCCAAATTTTGAGTAAATAGAAGATTGAGAAAATCATTTTACATCCACAAATTAAGAAAAAAAAAATGGTGTAGGGTAGTTTTAATAAGAATAGGATGGTTTTGTATATGAATATAATTTATGTAATATTAATTTTGAAGCATAATTTATAATATAATTACATAACATCACCTATCTAATTTGAAGTCATCACTAAAAGACAAGCCTCTCTCTTTCCACAGTACATCAATAGTACAACAACAATTTGACGATCAATTTTCGATTTTCTACGTGCCACATATCTAATGAAATTCTCAGGGCCACATTATATATATATATATATATATATAACTAAAACTGTTTTCTACAGATAGAAAAACGTAAAAAAAAATTATATATATTTTTACTTTTAAGATTTAATATTATCAAATAAATTGAATTAATAAAAAAAAGGAATTTTAGAAATAGAATTATGCATGCTTAATTATTATTGGTGAGGGTCGGTGAAATCGGCTACTTTTTAACTTATTCTTTAAACTCTTTTTGTAAATCACCAAAAATAAGAAAGAGAATTTTCTCTTTTTGTTGGGATGTGTATAGTATAGAGTAAAAAGAAAAGGCCATGCACGTGTGGTGGAACCACATGAATTATGAAATCTCAAATAATTAAACACTCCAAATTCTTATTACTACATTAGATATAAATTATAAATTGCGTGTTAACGCCACTTACCTATTGCATTGCATGCTTCAATTATTTGTTTTCTCACTATAATAACAATAATAATATATTTGTATTTATACTTAGTGGTAATTAACAGTTTTTAAAGTTTAGAATTAATAATGAATTGCGTAATAATCCAATTTAAGCATTGCATACGCATACATGAGTTATGTATGCTATTGGAGAAATGTCCACCTTAGCCCCTCATCTCTTGGTAGCTATCAAAATAAGGTACTCTTATTAATTACATATCTATCCAAAGTGGTACCAACAAAATTTCAAATTATGTTCAATAAAAGTTCCAATTTCACAAGCAAAAGATACATATAACAATATATATATATTTATGGTCGGTTGGATTTTTTTATTTTGAATTTAAATTTGACCATATTATTTTTTTGAAAATAATTAAAAATGAAATAAAAAGAGAGAAAACTAGAAAATGGGTTTAAAATTAATAATAAGATAAAATAGAATTGTCAAGTAAAAATGAAACCAAATAGGCAAAAAGACGAAATTAGGTCCACAATACACGGCCTGATGTCCCTACCCATCCCTGCACATCGATCCATGCACGGCTCTTTTCTTCTTTTCTTTATCGTACACGTGTTGTTTTCTTGTACATATATTGGGTCCTACAAATCCCCTTGCCACGATACATGTTTTTTATGATCCAACGACGACCTCCTCCATTCGTCGGCGTGACATCAAGCTCGCGTACCCACCCATTTTCTTGCCTCGAATCCGCGATCTAAAAATGTTACTTACACATTCTTTGCCTCTACAACAAACATGCTTTATACATAATTTTCCACCAAAGCATAACACATGCTATACACCTTTTAACTTTTTTGTTTTTTTTGTTCGACAAATCAATAAAGATGTTGTAGTGAATACAAATTCAGAAGTTTATTTTAGGAATGCTAATTTTCTTTTTTAATGTAAGTATTATATTTTGTAATTTAACTTTTTGTAAAATCAATCGTAAGTATAAAAAAGTACTATCTTCGTATTTTTTCCTCTCTTTACATTTCAAAATGTATGATTATATTCAATTTGGTGTTGATCGTTTGATGGGTTGGGTTAGGTAGATTAAGATATTATTTATATATTTAGTTGTATATAAATAATATTTTAATTTACCTAACACAACCCATCAAACTATCAACACCAAAATTAAATCTAATCATACCTTTTAAAATGTAAAGAAATGAAAAATACGGAGGTAGTATTTAATATGAACAATTTAAATTGTTTTGTATATTTTTTAGATAAATGATGCTATATAAATGATGCTCATGAGCCCCTTTTCTTGTCTAAGGAATTTAATAAAGCATGCTTTAAATTTGATTTTTGCTCCAAATGTTGTGACCTTTTTCCTTGTAACCCTAAAATGAATTTTTTTACGATTCCATCATGAATTTTACAATAGAGCAAGGCTACATCTCTCGTCTCTCACCCTTCTCGAATAGTCTATTTTTAAAATTACGTTAACGTGATTCTAAAACACGTTAACGTGCTTTAGTGTAAAAATTTTCGTCTTGAAGTCGAGAAGCAAGACGAAAAGCTTTATTATTTTACAATAACTTACTGATTTTACCATCGATTTAAAAATTAGGATCCAATTGAATCTATTTGAAATCTTCTAAACCTGTTTTGAATTTTCATGACCAATTAGATAATATAATGACTTTCAAGTGCTGTTTTTGAAATTATACAAATTACAAAACAGTTCAAGGTCATTTTCAACCTCTGCATACTCTCACCTCCTTAACCCCACCATTGCTGCCACTTCTTGTCTTCGTCCCTACCAATTTTCTCACCAACTTCACCTCCATCGCCACCCTCCCACCACAAATTTGGAAAACAAAGTACATGCTCCAATCATAACCACCACAAAAATCCTTAACTATTCGATCAACAAAAGCAAAAATCATAGTTAGAAAAAAAAAGGTGCGGCGATCAAATGGCAAGTAACTAGAGCAAAAACAAATCGGAAAAAGAAATTCAAAATCATACTAAGCCAATCCTCAATAGATGTTGCAATCAAAACCACCACAGAACTTAACCATTCTATCAACAAAACCAAAAACAAACAGCAAAAATAAAATCAAAATAATACTTGTTCTATTAATCGATGCACAGGATTGCCGTTGGTGTGCAAGAGTTATTTTGGAAATTATTATGAACACATTCTCTTTGCTATTATGAGAAGTCAATCTGCTAAAAGTCGAAATCGTTTTAGAAACTTAATCAAGGAAAGGACATTATTTTGAATTCAAGTGGAAGAACATGTTCTATTTGCCATTGGGAAATGAAACTAATTGATCGATGATCATTCGACGAATGTTGATCTAGTGGAGTTGAACGGTTCCACTTGTAGAAATCGATGGAGAGCCTTGATGGACAGAAGATGGTGGTTATGGTTGTCCAATGGAATGGGTGTTTGAATAGAGGTTGATGCGGTGGTAGAGAAGGTGAACGAAAAGGGTTGAAGGTGCTAGTTTGATCGTCACCGAAGATGGAGGTTGGAGGTCTGATCAGAATAGATAGAGGTAACGGCTATGAGCAGAGAGTGGCAGCTGGCTTTTTGCCGATCAGTATGGCTCGGACGCTTGGTTGGTCGGAAGGAGTTGGTGTGGACGGAGCATATGACGAAAGCAGTGGTTGCGGGGGTAGGGCATGTGGGTTGTGGTAGAAGTGACTGACTGTCTAAATAGGTTAAAGACACCTTGGACTATTTTGTAATTACAAATTATAAAATAGTCCTTGAAAGTCATGACATTATTTAATTGGTCATGAAAATTTAAAATATGTATAGAAGATTTCAAATCAGATTCAATGGATCCCAATTTTTAAATCAAGGATGAAATTAGTAAGTTACTATTAAGTTCATGATGAAATCGCAAAAAAGTTCATTTTAGGTTGAAAACAACAAAGTCTCAAAATTTAGGGTTAAACTAATATTTAGGCCAACTTTTGGAATTATACCCTTTAATCTAGTAATGGATATTTTAAGCCTATGTACTATATTAAATGATGGTCATGAGCCCTTTTTCTAACGAATTAAATAGAGCATGTTTTAAATGTGAACGAAGTGTGCATCCAAGCTTAAGAGGTAAACGTTTAGTCAATCCTACAAACGAACTTTTGAGTTAGTGAAAATCAATATTGTAGAAAAAAAAAAGGTCAATTTAAAATAAGTGTATTCGTAAGTAAGAGTGCCTAAAATTAGGGGTGAGCGAACCGAACTGAAAATCAGTTTTCGGTTCACAACCAAAATTAAAATTTATGAATCGAAAACCGAACCAAAATTTAGTTTAAACCGAATTTTAGTTCGGTTTCGGTTCAAATTCGGTTTAAACCGAATTTTACATGTAAAAAAATTCAGTTTATACCATTTGACGAACCAAAAATCAAATAAAAATTCAGTTAACCGATTATTCGGTTTGGTTCCGGTTCGGTTTGCTCACCCTTACCTATTAAGAATTTATTTGGTTTAACTATTCATATCAGTTGATAGTTGATAGCTGAAGGTTGGTAGTCGATAATGAATTTTTTTGGTGTTTGGTAAAAATTTAATAGCAGTAGTAGCAGTAGTTGTTGATTGTACAACATCAAATTAACAATGAGAGTATACTTGTAATTTATATAAAACTTTGTTAAGTTTCAAATTCACCATATATATTTTTATTTTAATATTTAATATATTCACAAAATAAAATAAAAATAATAATTTTTAAAAACATTAAATTTATTTATAATTATTTTAATAATATTACAGTCCCGTCTTTTAGCATGTGCAAGGTAATCTACCGCATATGGCCTTTAATTTTTTAGGGCCTTCAAATTTTAAAGCTCATTGCTTTTTGAAAAAAAAAATTGGAAAAAATAGTATTAAAATGTATGCTCCTATAATTGAACCTGTGACATATAACTTATTTTTACAAGTCTATTTCGCTGAGTCACTTTTGAAATGCATAATTTTTATTCATTCCAATAATATATATCCTAATCTACATAGGGCTAAACACCTAATTTTAATACTTTCTACAAAGTCTCTTAAATTTTTTAGATGACCCTATAATATTGATGCAGTCTGAATGTGAATCAACTAAAAGTTAAAATGAAAAAACTCCAAATTCAAGTTGATGGAATCAACAATTCAAACAGTTTCCAGTGGTTGATGTAAATGTTTACCAAACACTCAAACTTCTTGGATACAAAGCAACAATTAGATGCATGAACCGCTAACTAAACATACACTAAGTAGTGAGAAAAGTAAAGTGCTACTGAAATTACAGATTTGGAGAATATAAATTGCAAGGAACTAAAATTTTGTATTAAAATATTTATAACGAAATAATGAAAAAGACAAGTATTGAAATTGACAAGATATGAGTAATGTGATCTTGTTGATTAGTTGTACGAAGTTTTAATCTGTCTTCTACACATTTCTATTTATATTTGTGCTCCCAAATAATTGCAATTACCTTCAAGGTAGTTCATGCTATGAAATAACCACTCACTAGCTCGAAAACAATTATCTAAGACATAACAGATCACTATATATGTTTTATAACAAAAACATCCATAATTGTTACTCTCTCTTAATCTAGAGTAGTTAATTATTAAAAATATTAATTAATCAACATTTACATTTAACTCAGAATTAAATAATTACAAGATCCAATGCAAAACTCAAAATAGTGGGTCAAAAAATTTATTTTATTGAAACGCAATTTCATGAATTTATTGATATTATTGAGAATCTGACCCATCAGTTAAATTCATTTATTATTTTGAGCTTATCATTTTATTATAAATAAAATAAATTAAGCTAATTTGTGAAATTTACCTTTCTTCATTTTTTTTAATCAATATTAAACTACTCTCACGTTTACATATTTTTGTGGTTTTTTAAAATAACTATGAGTAGTGTAAATTTCATTAAGAGGTGTATTCAATTATGATTTTTAATTATTTTTTTAGATTTTTTTTAATGAATGTCTTTTAAAAATATTTAAAGACTTTTTAATTTTTCAAAGACTTTTATAGAGTTTTAAAGACTTTATTTTTAAAGAATTTTATAGACATTAATAGATTTTAAAAGACTTTACTTTTATGGATTATAATTTTTTTAACAAAAACATATTTCAACAACAATTATTTATCAAATAATAAAATTTTGTTCAATTTATTAATAAAGAAATTATGACATACAGTATAAATTACAAAATCATCAAACCATAACAATAAATAATAATAATAATACCTTCGATTCGGTTTCGATTTTAACCGAATTTTACAGGTAAAAAAAATCGATTTATACTATTTGACGAACCGAAAATCGAACCGAAAATTCTGTTCACATATTTTACGAACCGAAAACCAAACCGAAAATTTGATTAACCGATTATTCGGTTTGGTTCGGTTCCAGTTTGCGGTTCAATTTTGCCCACCCCTAACTAGCACTATTCATCCAAAATTTTCTTCCCAAAATATCCCAAAAAATAAGAGAGAGAAGATGAAAAGGACAAAAAAACAATATTTATCAAATAATAAAACTTTGTTCAATTCATTAATAAAGAAATTATGATATACGGTATCAATTACAAAATCTTAAAACCATAATAATAATACTACATCCGTTTTCAAATAATTGAGACTTGACACTATTCACTCACAAAATTCTACAATAAAATCTGACCAAAACACCCCTAAAAGCAACATATATTTGGCCCCATAATGAAGAGAGAGAAGACAAAATTTTTGGAGAAAAAATGTAGCCACGTGCAGAAAGTACAAGTTCAATCAGAGTTGATGGTACTGCAGCTGTCCCTCGTCATCATTTCTGACGCGCCCATTTTTGTTGGTTGCAACCTAAAATTTTCCAGGCAGCTGTTAGAAGTTTTGGGGGAAAATTGTGGCGCCTAAAGCACCCAAAATTAGTCCCCTGTTTTTCCCCCAAATTCGAAAAAATGATGAAAAATTTAAAAAATGAAATTTTTAAAAATGTTTGATAATTTTAATGCGTGTACAATTATAAATGAAGCTTTAAACATAACAAAGCATCATACAAAATGGATCAGTAGGAAGATTAAAATGCTGCAACTCCATGTGTTGGTAGGAAAAAACATAAAGTCTTGTCATTAACAAGTAAAAGTCACTTGCTTGCATTTGCTAACAAAAAAATAAGGGAAGGTGTACAGACCAAAGAATTCATGGCAGAAGTTACAGCCAAGTTCTCCTTAAGTAGGGCAACCTATTACTCTTTTGTGGATTTGAGCAGTTATTGTTATGTGTTGATTGAGTGGAAATTTTGATTTCAAATTTTGAATGGCCAGAGTTTGAGGGAAATGAAATTTTCAGTTGCAAATTTTTTAAGAACAGTGGCAACTTTTTTTTTTTTACACCATTTTCGTTCATAATTATTTCTCCATTTTTTTCTCAATTTTTTTATTAAAATTTAGCAAGTCTGCAATATTTTCAATCAATTTTGGGTGCATATTTTTTACATTTTGCACCATTCTTCAATGAATGTCATAGATTTCTTAACTTTTGGCCGCATTACATGAAAAAACATGCACCCATATTAGCCAAAACTATAACCAAGCGTTTCAGTCTACATCTCACGCATTTTTCTCTCTCTTCCTCTCTCATAAGACAGCGCCTGCCGCATGTCAGTCAGACCATTATCTCTCTTCTCTCACATCTCACACAAACATGACAGCACCAATAAACTAACATTATTTTATTCCCTCTTCCCACTAAAATATAAATCTCTCTCACTAAAAGACAAAGGGAAAAATTGTCCAAATACACACAAAAATACTAAAAATCTCTACTTTTTAAAAACTACCATTCAAATACAAGTCTTAATCTTTTAAAAACGGAGGTATTATATATTTTTTTTAGACCAAAAGCATTTTTTTCATAAGTTAGAGGACTAAACTGTAAGTTTGATTATCTTCTCTATCTAACTAGAAGCACTATTTCAGAAAATTTCCACCCAAAACTCCATTTTCATTTATGGAGCTAAATATTGCAAATAAGTATACTAAATTGAATCCCTCGACAAAAGGATTCCGAATATGATTTAATATTTATTGTCCAACTACTTAAAGACCTCGTTTTATGTATTTAAAGTTCCATCGAAATAGAGTTGTAAACGAGCCGAGTCGAGCCGAATACTAACCTGTTCGTGCTCAGCTCATTTATTTGACGAGGTCGAATTCTAAGCTCAAACTCAGCTTGTTTACGAAACGAAACGAAACGAGCAAGCTCGGCTCGTTTATGAAACGAGAGCTCGAATTTTAAGCTCGACTTCTGCTCGTGAGCTTGATAATTTTCGAGCTGCTCGAGCTCGAAAGCTCAATAAGAGTTGTTGGCGAGCTCAAGCTCGTTTACATATAAACGATACAGCTTGTGAACATGGTCGTTTGTTTGCAATCATGTTCGAGCTCGCTCGTTGATTACACGAGTTCGATTATTGAGCTCAAGCTCGGCTCGTTTAGCTAATGAATATACTCGAATGAACATTTAACTAGCTGAGCACCGAACCGCTCGCGAGTAGCATAGTTTGTTTTCAGCCATACACAGAAAGACATCATTTTCAAATTAAGTACCTTCATTTCATTTGGATAGTACTGTTGTTCAAAGTGCCCATTAATACGTTGATGGGGAAAAAGTTAAAAACCGCAATATTACAAGGGTGAAAAAATTGTTATTGGCCCTTACATTTACCCAATAATATCAATAATTACTCTCTTCCCCTTGAAGTTCTGCACACATACTTGAACAGATGACGTCATCACATCAATTAATTGTGGGCCCTCACCTCTTTCTCCAATTATGCAGTAGCTGTGCCTGTAGTAGTCCTGCCTCATACCTTAGGCTCTCCACCAAACTTCAGATAAATCAGACCCAGACTCCTTTGTGGGCCCCTTTAGCATGAATGCAATGAATCAATCATGATGGATGGTTTGTTTTGAATCAACGGCGATGATCAATTAGATTGTGAGTGGGTCCACTTTGACGTTGCATTGGATTTTTTTATTTTCCAGAAATAGAATACTACTAACAGTCCTTCTTT
>CATIWJ010076255.1:0-13655 GCA_949640765.1 Croton laevigatus | reverse complement strand
TATGGATAAATAATGTAAAATAGTTAATATTCGAGAAATGATTAAGAGATTTATGTTGTGACAGCTAAATGAAAAAAAATTTGTAGCAGTAATGGATGTTAGTCGGTACTGTAACACTTCAGTCTGGCTTATTCGTAAGTTGGGTTTGGGGTGTTACATTGGAGGTGACTTCAATTATTTGTTAAAGGATGTGAGAGAATTATTATGCTAAAGAAAAAGGTTAGAGTTGGTATTGGCTTTAAAGCTGTTGAAATAAAAATAATAATATTATTATTATTTAAATAATAATTATTGAAAATTATCATTTTAAAATAAATTGTAGACAATATCAAAAATATGAAACCAATAAGAGTGTGCCAAGTGGATCAATCAAATCGCTTCACTTGGTAGGTAAGCATATCTAAACTCCTATAAATAAGCTGTCTCTATTCAGTTTAAGAGATTAGAAAATCCAAGCTCCAAAACACCAGGAGAAAATCAAGCCTCAAAGCTCTGGCGAATTGAAAACGCAACCTCTCCTCAAAATTCAAAAGTTCATTCAACGATCGTTAACAAAATTCGTCAAGATAATTCAAGAGCAAGTCTACGACATTTGAATTGTCATCAAAAGCATTTCAACATAGATTCGAGATCAAGTCATCGTGACTCTCACTTCTTGTTAAAGATACAAATCAAGCTCCAAAGCTTTGACGATTTGAAGACGCAAGTTTTTCCAAAATAGTTCAAAGCATTGTCCAACTATTATCATCAAAAGTTCTTCATGAAGATTCGAGATCAAGTCCCTACAACCCAAGCTTCACGTTCATGATACAAAGACAGAACTCAAACTCAAAAACCCTATCAAATTAAACTCCCGAAGACCTCCACCAGATCCAAAGATCGAAGGCACTTCAAAAGTTTGTGATTCAAGATTAAGTCAACGACCCTTGAATCATCTTCATCAAAGTTCATAATTCGAAATCAAGTCATCACGACCCTTGTTTCAAGTTCATCGCAAATAGAAGAATCAGAAAATTTTGCAATAGATATTGTAACCGCTATATTTATTTTCTTTGTAATTTCTTTTTCAAAAATACAAATTTTCGGTCATACAAATTTTTGGCACACCATGTGGGACAATCTCTACTTCTCATCTCTTCTCTTTGCAAGTTTAAGTTTTAACTCCAAATCAAGTTAAATGGCATCAAGGAAAATTGCTCTTGCTTCAAAACCAACAGCAAAACCTATAATCGACACTTCTGCTTCCACACCAAAAGCTATAAAAGGCCCTTCTATTACTACTCCGAACTTTGCAAAAGGCGCTTCCATTGTTGATGCTCCTATCAAGGTGAAGCCAATTAACGAGTTTCGCGCAAAAAGCTATATTTCTGCAACAACAAGTCTTTGATGCTTCACTAACTTTGCAAGATAATGCATCTTGTGTGTCCGTCATGATGATAAATGTAACATCAACTGAAGAACAACTTGCAAGCTTGAAACAACAACTGGATGCTTTAAACAATATCATTCATGAGAAAGATTCTCAAATCGCTATGCTCACCAATAAATTGAAAAGTCTTTTTAGAAAAAGCCACGTGATAGATAGAAGTACATCTTCACAAATGGGGGCGTCACCACAAAAGGAGGTGAAATTTCAAAAGGTAACTACAAAAAGTTCTTCCATAAAAACTCCAAAAAGCATCCAAATCGCTGCTGATAGTTCAGTTTCTGTTATTCAACTGAAAGAGTTTATCAAAGAAGCCATTAAAGATCAATTAAAGACAACTATACAACCATCTTACATATACTCAAAGTCTTATACGTTAAGGATCAATAAGTTGAAGATGCCAGAAAATTATCACCCACCCAAGTTTCAACAATTTTATGGCAAAGGAAATCCAAGACAACATGTAGCTCATTTTGTAGAAACTTGCAACAATGCCGGTACTAATAATGATCTTTTGGTCAAGCAATTGGTACATCGATCTTAAACCTGGTTCAATTGATAGTTGGGTATAGTTAGAGCAGGAATTTCTTAACCGCTTCTACAGCACTAAACATATAGTCAGTATGCTTGAGCTCACTGCAAACTTGTCAATGGAAGGATGAGTTTTTTGTTGACTACATTGAAAGGTGGAAAAATCTCAACTTAAACTGCAAGGATCGTTTATCGAAATCTTCAACAATTGAAATGTGCATCAAAGGTATGGATTGGAGTTTATCCTACATCCTCCAAGAAATCAAGCCTCGTACTTTTGAAAAGTTGGATACTCGTGCTCATGATATAGAGCTTAGTTTTTCTGATCATGGAAGTCCATACATCCTTGAAGAGTCAGAATTTGAACAATCAATGGTTATATCAGCAGTTTCAACTAAATTGCATGACAAGTTTGAGAAGAAACGGAAAGAAAAATGTAGCACCGAGGGCAAGAAATTTATTCCATATTGTAATGAATCATACGAGGTACAAAACTCCTGCAAGATTGTTGATAAAAAAGGAGTGCAAGTTGAGCCCATCAATGGCAAGATTTTGAAGAATTTCCATGCCTAAATGTTTGACTGCTCTCCTGCCTGCATAAGCTTAAACTGTGAATTGCAGAAAAAAAAATCAAAACAAAAAAAAAACGAACTACGTTATGACTTGATCATTCCGAAAAGAAGGTAAGTAAGCAACTTAGTACTTTACTAAGTTCAGTCACATATCCAAAAAAAAAAAAAAAATTTTGAGTCACCATAGAGAAAGTAAAATCATCATGAAAAATAAAGTTTGTGACGACTTTTCAATAGATTTTCAAGTCACTCCTACTAGCAATCAATAAAAGTGTATTCGCTAGGAGGTTTGAAGAAAAGAATATTGCCAAACTTTCTTGTTACAGATGCGAGTTGCTAGAAGTGAAAGGTAAAGAAAAAAAAACTGAATGGAGCGAAGACTGGAGCACGTTGCAAGTGTAGAGTTCAATTCCATCGTCTCGATCTTCCAATTGACAATTTTGTTGGATAGTCCAATCTTGAATATGCGAGGAATCTAATTTGGTTGGCGGCTTAAATCCAAAGTATCCTTGAGCATATTTCTAAGAAACAATAATCATGCCAGGTCGTGAGATTTCTTCATCATCATTCAAAATTTTTATTTTTGAATCTTTATTGGAGGATGGGAGATCAAATATGCGGACCATGTTAATGACGCTTCCGCAATAAATTGTTAGGCCGTGCAGGTGAACTTTAGTAAAAGTGCAATAAATTGGAGCAGAGCTGGTGTACTTTAGCAAAAGCATAATAAAATGTTGGGACGGTGCCGTGTACTCTAGCAAAAGTATAATAAGTTAGAGCAAAGTCGGTGTACTTTAGCAAAAACGCTATAAATTGTTGGAGACTGAAGCTGCAAATCAAGAAATTGATCCTGAAATTTGAAAAATAAATAAATAAATAAGGAGCTTGAAAAAAAAAGTCGAAAATAAAAAAAAAAGGCAGCGCTATCGTTGCGATTGATTTTATCTGTTGCACATAAAAAATATTAAAAAAAAAAAGACAGGCATGTTCGCCGGCAGGTGGTTGTCTTTTTTTTCTGTGCCTGCAATTCATTATCCAGATGATAAAGCATGCGAAAAAAGGGCTGAAGCTTTATGTCAGGTGATTTGATTTAGAACCATCATTGCTCACTAAGCGATGTCAATTTTGATGATGATCTTGAGGATGAAGATGATGGTGAAAGTCAATGATGATGATCTTGAGGATGATGATGAAAGCCAATTGATGATTGAGAAGCTACGGTTGTTGAAAGGAAAAAAAAGAAGAAAATTTAAGATTAAGGGAGGAGTTGTACTGAAAATAAATAATGGAAGAGGTGAAGGCATGTGCACAAGCAGAGCTTGGCTCCCACTCAGTAAATTGTTGGCCTGTGTCACAGTGTCAGAAAAATGAAAATCTTATATTAACTCCTGAATTTCATTTTGAATAACTTAAATTTGGTTAACTAAAATTTAATAGAATAATTATATGTTATTTAACTGATTTTTCAGATGATTTATAGTACTATCTCGTTTTTAATTTATTGAGATTTTAGGACTTTTTAGTGTTCAAAAATAAGTGAAATTTTTTGTTCTTTTTGTTGAATTAAGACAATTATGTCGTTTGTCTTGTAATGAATTAACGCATATAGGGTCTACTTTTTATATTGAATGGATATGAACTGTTACATTTTAGGGTAAAATGGAAAGAAAATTATAGAAAAAAATAAAAGGTAAATAATAAAAATCTCATTTAAAAAAGAATGGAATAGTTGATATAGATTATATCCAATGAGTTCTCATATTAATTTTTTATGTTTTCATATTATTATTAAAATTAAGTATGAAATAACTAACTTCCAAAAAAATATATATAAAATAACTTAATATGCTTATTTTTTCATATTTTCTTGATATTGTATTTAGAATATATAAAGAATGAGTTAGATGTGATTAAGAATTATAGTATACATTATTTAATGATTCAGCTTAATTTTGGGAATAGTTATAATTATTTTATGAATTTTTATTTATACAATAGATTTAGTTCATCGGTAACTGTGTATAATTAATGATTTAGTTTAATATATAGCTACTATATCCGTTTTTGTTAATTTTTTACATCATAATTAAATTTAAATTTGATATTAATAGTTTGATGTTTTATTACCCTTGTCGTATAGGTATTTTGGTAAGGAATCGGGAGCTTGTTTATGTGGTTAATGCAGTTTTTGGACTGTTTCTGTAATCAAATACAAATACTCAACCACACGCATGTCATCTATTACAATAATTTCTGCAGCAGGGGACACCATTGCTATCTTCTTGTTTTATATGGTGGTAGTGGTGGTTTTCCGACAGGGAGTACTTGCAGCAGCCCCGACATCATGCAAGATAAGGTAATAATACATTGCATAATTTACTCGAGCATTAAACACTATTTTCATAGGCAAATTTGGTTTTAGTTTTACCTAAGAATGATGATAGCAATTGCAGATTAACAAAAATATCATAAATTCTGATGGGAAGGAGAGAACTAGGTACAATTGATGCTTAATATTATCAAAAACACAGAGAAAACGGAGAGATGAAAGATGTTAATATGGTTTCTTGGGTTTGAATCAATCTCCAATAAACTTCCGTTTCTTAGATGTATTCATGTAGGGTCGAATCACCCATTCAGTCTGAGCTTCGCTCTGATCCATTGTTCCCAACTTTATCTGCACGCCCAGAACACAGATGCAACCAACCATAGAGCTTGTCAGATTATTAGGAAGAAATTTCTTGTAAACCCTCAATATAGATTTGCCAGCACAATCATGCAAAACCAATCAATTATCCACATTGCAAAATTCAATGAATTTCACAGCACACTTAGGCCTTTTTCTGCAGAGTCAAGGACAGTGAAAAGTGAATTGATTTGCTTATCATTACCTGATAAAGCCGCATTTCAAAACGGGGACCAATCTCTTTGAGCTCAACAGATTTAGGACCTCCGCGCTTTTCATAAAGATGATGCCTGTATATAACAAAGTCACCAGTAAATATTAGCGAAAGGCAGACAGATATGAAGAAGAATTATTCTCACAAAGCAAAGATGGTTCATCTTTCAGGAATCACAAAATTAACCAACCTAAATGAGATATAATCAGACTGATTTGCAAAGGTGATAATTCGCTTAGTGTCTGGCTTGGGTACAGGGAAAAGATGCTTTAGAATGTTTAACGTCCTTTCGCCCAACTATCAAAAGTGAACACAAAATCCATTAAAACAAAAAAGCATCAAAGCAGAGACTCAAACAAGTTGTAAGCATTCTGTCACGACCCAACCCGGGAACCGCAAACGGCTTGCAGCTAGACAGGAGTCTGACTACACAAGCCTACAAAATAATTTACCTAACTAATTTTCATCAACTACTTAAGCCCAAATCTACTTGTCTAAAATGACTAACCCAAGTTTACTAAATAGTTAGGTGGCCTAGCTTATATATTATATCAAATCTCAATTAATATACGATATAGGATCTTACAAACTTCCCTTTTTTTACGCACAAAGTTCTCGTTGTGATACACAAACACAAATTTCACCAAGAGATACTTACGACTCATGACTGGTTCTGATACCATTATCGTCACGACCCAACCCGGGGCTGCAACCGGCATGCAGCAAGCCTGCAAAATGATCCACCTAACTAGCCTTCTGCAACTACTTAGGCTCAAATACACTGACCTAAATTTGTTAACCTTAACCAAATTTACTAAGTAGTTAGGTTATCTAATTTATATATCATATTAAATCTCAATTAATATCTGATGTGAGATCTTACACATTCACTATAAGTAAGAAGCATATTATCACATAACTAAGATAAAATAATCGATAATTGAGAAATGGTTCAAGAGTACCTTGGTTTTAAAATTGTTAAGAATCAAATGTGGGTAAGCCTCAGGCATTGTTCCCATAGCTTTCTTGTCTTTGATGTCATGTCTAGTAACCTAAAGCTTATCACTTGATTAGCTATTTATTGCTCCAAGAAAGAGGCTAAAATGAAAAGAACTCACAAGAATAACCAGATACTAACCACATTGAGCAATCCAAAATATGCAGTTGGGCCAAAAGGTAAATGGCTTATAATCAAACCATCAGGCACTCCGCGATGTTCATGAACCAAAATCACATCTGTATAATCATGCGCTCGGCAACTTTCAATAATCTCAGAAATAACCTGCAAAGAAACGAAAATGCAATCCAAGATCTTAACAATGCAAATAAACACAGGTCTAGCTGTAAGGGAAAATAGCTACCTGACCACCACGATTGATTCTTTCAGCATTAGGAAATACAATCTTCAACTCCTGAAAAAAAAAATGAGTCGTTCAAATCAAAATTGATAAAATAAAAACTAAACCAATTCAAATCACAATTGATAAAATAAAAACTACACCAAAATCCCAAAAATAAACTAGAATTCATAAATTTCGAACCTTTACAAACTGTACAAGAGGAGCACTTGGATTCCGAGAAGTAGTGAGCAAAATTTTAGGATTCCTTTCAGTTGCATTTGCATATTCATCATCAATATGAGTCCTTGGAACTTAAAATTTCAATAATACAAAATTATTATAAAAAAAATTGCAATGAAAAACAAAAGAATTCGAATGGAAAATACCAAATAAAACATACTTGTAGTGTTTTGATCTTCAAGATCAATTTCTTGGCGAAGAGCAGCTTCTTCGTTCCTCAGCTCAGTAGGAATCGGCTTTCCCTCTGCATAGAGAACACAAGAATCAGTGAAATAAATATAAAGATTAGAGATTTAGCTAAAATTAGATCAATTTGTAGAGATTACCAGCCAAAGCTTCTTTGATTTTGCGCTTCTTTTCATAGTGCAATCGCTCTTTCCCTTCTAAGCTCTTTCTGTATAAATACTCCCTTCTCAAACGAATGTTTCGACGCAACATTTCACAAATTTCAGATACCTCCGATAGAGATAGAGAAACGTGAAAGGCCGAATTCTGGGGCGAAGGAAGGGAAGGGAAGGGCAAAGGATTTACTAGGGTTTTAGAGCGTAGCTGGAATACCAACGAAAGAAGGGGATGGCGGTGCCGTTAGTTAACAACTAAACGACAGGTCGTTTCGAAACGAGGACTGGGCTGTTTCTACGCTAAATAGCCCAACATTTTGGCATCTAAGCTTTAAACTAAAATGAGTTCTGTAATGAAATAAGTTGCGGGAGAGAAGAACAAATGCTGTCCTTGTTCTGGCCCAAAACACAAAGGAAAAGATAGAAGCAGGATGGTAAGTCTTCTTTTTCTTCGTTTTTCAAGTGTTTCTGACTGGTTGAAAGCGTAAAATCATATCATCTATGGTGTTTGGTGGAACAAATTTAGTGTGATTCTTGTGATGATCTGATTAATTGTTGTTCATCAACGCTATGCAGTCTCTTTGCTTTGTGCTGCTACTGGGTATGTGACTTATGCTTTGATACTACTGTTGTAATTGGAAGAGCACCTGCAAAATTTTCAACAGCTGTGGAGGTGCCTATATTTTCCATCATCTAATATATATATATATGGTGCTGAGTTCAAGTTTATGTTCTATAATTTTGACATCTTCGTGTATAGAAAAGATTAAGCTTGTAATAATCTGAAATAATTAAGATATTATTCTACAATTGTGACAAGAAAATACCCCTTAGGTAAAAGGTAAATTTTACCGGACTAACAGCCAGCAGTGCATTATGGAAGTGAATGTTGGGCACCAACGGGCCAACATCTCCATAAAATGAATGTGGCAGAGATAAGAATATTAAGATGGATAGGCTGGATAAAATCAAGAATGCTGATATTCGAGAGAAAGTCCACGTAGCAGAAGTTAGTGATAAAGTGAGAGAATGTACTTCGATGGTATGGACATGTTGTATGGAGGCCTCCTCACGCAACAGTACGTAAGTGTGAAAACTTGATAATCGAGAGAGCCAAGAGGGGTCGAGAAAGACCTAAGACTAATTGGAAGGAGGTAATTGTTAGAAATTTACGAGTCTTGGATATCGATGCGGATTTGATTCATAACATGCTTAAATAGAGACGTAAAATCCATGTCGTAGAAAGTATCTAAGATTCGTGTTGACTGCTCTCTTTTACTTTTATCTTTTTACTTTTATTTTCTTATAAAAATTTTAATATATATTTAGAGAGGTTTAATGTTGGAAGATCCATACAACCAAACCCAACTTGTTTGGAACTAAAACTTCTTATTGTTGTATTCTGCAATTGTCTTCCGTGCTCTTTTATATCAACAATGCTTTCATAAGGTAATACAAAATTTCTATCTTCATCTCAAACACCAATAAGAGGAAAAAAAGAATAAAACAATACATATGAAAGTATAAAGTGAAAACTAACCGTATGCACAACACACAAAATTGTCTTAGAAGTAACTAGATTGAGCTTGCAGAAGCTCTAGCTGTGCCAAAACTTTTGCTACTGCTGATTTCAATCTCGAATGGCCAGTTTGTGCAAGATCAATCAGAACAACCTGAGCAGACTCCCCATACTTCGTTCTGTGTTCCTCAATACTAAATATCCTTTCTAATATCCACAATGCTTTTTCTTGACCCTTTACACTTCCCGACTCCAATACTTTTATAATCCCTGGAAAAATTGACATTTTCACTATGTAGTTGCTTCCATTTTCCCAAATCTCATCCTGCAAGAGAGTTGCCAGCGCATCAAGAACAGCTTCGTCGGCTCCTCGTTCTTCACCTTCTAGTATCTTGATCAAAGGAGAGATAGCACCAGCCTTGACCAAACAAAATGTGTTTTTAACAATGCAACAGCCATCATGAACTTCACAAAAAGCCTCTGAAGAAGGTGGCATGCATATCCACCTCGATTTTCGTGACTTGCGTAGAGCTAATGAGTTCTTTGAGAGTTGAGATAGTGAGGTTGCTGCTCTACTCTTTGCAACCATTGATCCACTTGACAGTAACTTCACAAGTAAAGGAATTACACCTGATTCTGCAGAAAGAAGCTGCAATTTCTTATCAGATGGACTTGTAAAGCGAATAAATAAGCCTGCAATGCTCTCCATTAACCAGCTTGTTGTGGGGGTTGAATTTGATTCGCTCGAGCTCAACATTGAGATCAACACAGGTAGCAAGTTGGTTTTCTTGAGTGTATCTGTGGCCTTTTTATTGCCAGCAGGAAGATTGCTTAGAATACCAATTGCAGAAGCTTTTTCGCTCTCGGATACAGAGGAAGAGGCAATACTGACAATATTATTAACATGAAATTCTCCAAGCTGTTCCATCAATTCTTCTGGGGAATCCTTGGAAAGAGTGTACAGCAAATTTAAAGCAGCAGTTCTAGACTTGATATTCACTTCGATCAGGAAAGGCAAAAGAAGTTGAATCGCACCATTTTCCTTCATCTTTTTTCTTACTCTTGATGCCTTAGCATGCGAAGCTATGCTATTGAGTGCTTGCAAGAGGTGAAACTGTATAACTGGACTGGACAGGTTCAGAAGTGAAAGCATTTGCTGAGCAACATCTTGGTTTACTAGAATAGATTCTGATTGAGCAATTCTTGCAAGTATGGCTGATGCCGGTTCACGAAGAGTCATTAGCACAGATGTTACTGAAAATAGTAGCTGAAGTAAGGGTACTACAATGCCTGAACTGATTAATCGTTGTATGTTTTCCGTCAATACTGATAAATTCTGTAATGCATTTAAAGCTGATAACTTCGCTTCAAGTTTTCCAGATTTGAACATTTTGACAAGGGGTTCAATTGCTCCATCTTCCCCTAAGGAAGCTCTACTTTGATCTGTGAGCTCTATTCTTGAGATTGCTGCTGCCATAAGAATCTTACACATATCAGACCCTGCAAAAACAAGAATAATCTGAATCTGAATCTCAAATCTTTTTAATATTCTGGTACTAAATCTCAAGTTAAAACAAATTCGGATTGTAATTACCTTCCTTCAGGTAATGTACTAATGGTTTAAAGTAACCAGCCTCAGCCATATGAAGAGCATTTTGAGTATTTCTTGATAAAGCAAGCAACAACTTTCCTGCATTATGAGAAGCAATTGGGTCATCTCCATTAAGCATTGTAACAAGCATAACAATACAGCCTTGAATTCTTCCAAGACGACGCCTAACTGCTGAAATTCCTGAGAGTTCAAACAATAGTCCAACAGCTTCCCTCCTTTCATGCACATCTCGCGCTAAAGACTTCACCAATAATGATAAGCACCCAATATCTGCCATCTTTTCCTGAAGACTACCACAAAGTGTATGTAAGATAAATAGAAACTTGAAAAGTTATACATTTTTAAACCAAATTACAAAAAGGAAAAACAATGGATTCTCATGTGTTTCACCTTGTTTTCATTACAATCAGAAGCAATGATCCTTAGTATTTGAATGATAGTCAACCGGCAGTCAGGCTTGTTCGAGCTTAGTCGATTATACAGAATAGGAATCACTCCTTCATCATTAATCCAATCTTTATCAACCTTTTGTTCTTTCATAAAATCGTGAAAACCCAAAAGGGCAAACCTAAACTCTGCATCGTCACCATACTTGAGTTGCAAGATTATATCTTCACTACAAAGATTAATGCTTTCTTCCTCAATTTCCCTCTCAGAACCCATTTCACTCACAAACTCTGATTCTTGACTTGGTCTTGGACTTGGGTTTGCACTAGGACTTACGCTTGTACTTAAACTAGCATGAAACTTGGCATTCATCAATTCTTTATGCAAAGTTGCAACCTTTTCCTTCGTTTCAGGAGACACGTCAATACTAGTAAAGAGCACGAGGCCTAAAGATCTTCCAAGATCTTGAGTCAAATCTTCCATTTGCTTAAGAGACGATCTTGAACTTATGCTATTAATCAAGTCTTTTGCGCGCCTAAGCTCCTTTTCAAGAGATTCAACTGCTTTTCTAACAGGTGGCCTATCTATGACCTTATCATTTTGCCTTAATTCTATGAGAATTGGTGAGAATTTCTCTAGCAGAACTGCAAATTCAGTGTAAATTTCTTTTTCAGACTCAGAATCCTTAGCTAGTGAGGCTACCTCTTCTACTGATTCTTGCAACTCTGTCTCAAGCTCAGAGAAGCATCTACTCTCACATGGTTGCATCTTTTCTTTGATTTTCAAGGTAAATATTAATTAGGAAAAATAAATAATCAAGAATTACAGAGTTTAGAAGCCAACAAACATCAAAAACCACAAGCAGCTGAAAGAAAATAAGCTAACAGAGATGAAATTGAAGAAGAAATTACAAGAAAGAAGGCTTACATACAAAAAAAATTATATTTTTATGAGAGTATATGTATATACACATGTAAGAATCAAAGAACTCAAAAATTCAAGGATTCAAAGAGGGGAAAAAAAACCTGGAATTGACTCCTAAGAAAAATTCCAAGAAAATGTTTGTATACCCATTAAATTCGTGTTGGACGGGTTTTACTAGAAACCGACAAAGAGAAACAAACTTTAGAAAGAAAGAGTAAGAGTGTAAGGTTCCTTTATCCCTTTCATTTAGAAGATTTTGATGTTTTGTTGGGTATGAAATTGGAAGTTTGTTGATTGAGGGGTTGTGGAGAAGGGTATCTTCTGCGTCAGTGTCAGCAGCCGGCCAAATGACCTGTTGTTGTTTAATAATATCATCATCTTCTTCTTCCCTTTCATTTCCTTGCAATAATTAATATGCTAAAAAGACCAAGTCAAAACCAGGGTATTAGTGCTCTGTTTCTGGATCCTCTAGAGATTAACATGTTTCATATTATAACTAGAATTTTGATTTTCCTATTGGCTTTTGATGGGTTCAGGTCAGGTCAAAGAAAAGAACCAATCATCTTGCGAGGACTGAACTAGTTAGTACCTATTCCATAAGTTTCGGAATGAGAAATTGAACTACAATTGGAAAATTACAATTGCCTCCTTTAGTTTTATGCATGATAACTATTTCATTCATGTATTTTGCAATTATTAGTTCTACATCTCTGCAATTTTGTTTCTGTTAAACTAACATCTCATTCCATGGATATTTTGCAATTTGTAAGGATCTATGGATGTAATGTTGTAAAACATTAGTACCCATTAGTATAATACTCAACTTGTTCAATTTACTTAGTAAAGTTAAACCTAACATGTGTGAACTCTAATCATAAACATTTTCTCTCTCGTAATCAAGAGGTAAAATACTAAATTTTGTGACAAATTTATTATGTTTAAACTTTGTGATTTTTTTTCATTTTTTGTGTAAATTAAACGGAAAGAATAGGTTTTAGAGTAACATAGTCCTTTTTATTGAAAATTTTTAAAAAAATAGACAAAAGACTATAAATTGGATGGATCCAAACACTAAAAACTTAATAATTATGTAAAAATACAGAAATACAATCGTAATATTTATTTTTTTATTGCAATCATAATATTAACTAAAATCTATAAAGTAGATGGTAATTTATCTTGTGATATTTTAAAAAATCTATACTAAAAAATATGCACATGATGCCTAACCTTAGTTGGTTAACATTGATGCCTTGCTTGATATTATAAAGTGAAAAGAAAAGAAAAGGAATTGCATGTGATAAGTCCCTTCTTTATAATAAAGAAACGATAGTGAAAGAAAGCAATTTGAAATCATATGTTTCTAATTTGTATGTGAGATAAAGTAATGCAACTTATAAGTTAAAGAAACCATAAAATCTCCACGTGACCAAAGTGCTCTTAGTTTTGGTGTACTTTAAACTGTTTATACAACCTTTACAAAATATTGATAAAAGGTAGACAACTAGACATTGAAAATGTTCACATATAGCTATTGTAAGCCATTAGGGTAACCTCTAATATGCAACCAAGTGGATACTGCAAATCAGTGTAGCAGACAGGAATTTGGCGGATTGAGGCCCAAATCCTGGCTACATTACTGTCTCCGATAATTTAATTAAAAATAAAAATAAATAAAAAATATAACACAAAAATATAAAATTCATAAATAATATTAAAAATTGTAATTGAATTACAAAGATCCCCGCCTACTTTTCATTGATTGAAATCTATGCATAATATCTACATTGCTAACTTTTTCAAATACATCTCTTTCAATAAAGCAAACTAAACAATCATTCAATAATTCATCTCCCATTGTAT
>CATIWJ010076210.1:0-12537 GCA_949640765.1 Croton laevigatus | reverse complement strand
ATTAAAAATAGAAAATGAAAAGGATAATGGCAAAGTTGACGCAAAGAGTCGAGAGTCTATGAAGACAAAGCAAGACATGATAAGACTAACGGATTTGGAATCTCAAAATGGGTCCTAACACACCGGTGAACACGGAAGAGTGTGTTTGATATCGAACTTTCGTTAACAAAGACCATTACAACTAATTTGTGATTTAAAATCTAAATTTAGTAAGAAAGTACGTAGTAGCCCTCTAAGAAGAGGCTCTCGTCAAAGCTCCATCTCCTTATTTAGAATGAATATTCGGACTGATATGATAATTTTTGACATATTATCGGCTGAATTAGCATATTAAAATTTTTTTTTTCTTTGGCTAAGTTGGCTTAATAACTTTTTTATCTGATTTACCTGTTTAATCAAATTATATATTACTCCCTCCGTTTTTGTCATTTGTTTACAAATTTTAGGGTTAAGTAGATTCAAGTTTGGCGTTGATTGTTTGATGGATTGGGTTAGGTAGATTAAAATATTATTTATATATTATTAAACTACAGTAATCATATTTTATAATTAACCTAAATTTACTTTAATCTATCTAACCTAACCCATCAAACTATCAACGCCAAACTTCAATCTAAGCATGCTGTTTGAAATATAAAGAAATTAAAAAAAAACGGAGGGAGTAATTTTTAAATTACTTGAATTACCCTGTTTTATAAAACTCTTGGCCGAATTGGTATACAATAATTAAATTCCGCCGAATAAGCCGAAATTAACCTTTTAGAAATAAATTTCAACTCATTACACAATGTTTCATTTTTCAATCTAATTACAAAATAAATATTCAATCAAAATAAAACAATATTGCATCAATCTTAATCCCAAAATACATACATCAAACTTTATCGACAAGGTTACAACATAAATTATTGCTGCTAAATTCTTGTTCGAGGGTCAGAGGAGTTGCATCTTGAGTGTGTGATTGGCCAATTTTCTAGAAAAAAAAAAACAAACGTTAGTTCAAATTAAAATCACAAGTCCAACAGAAGAACCATGCTAAATAAAAACCAACATCGACCAGATGAATCAAATCCAAAATTCAAGACATTTACTAATCAATCTACCTATAGTCGATATAAGTTCAATATTGCATCTGTGATGTGAAATCAAGCTCTCATTTTCCAATAGCAAAAATAGATAAAATGAATTCAATTAAATAGCTCTGACAAACTCAATACCAAACAGATCGGCAATCAATATGTAAAAATCAAATGCAAGTTAACGTGTTCACGAGGGGCAACAAGGGGCAGTAGGCCCCTGTTTTTGTTAGAGGAGAATCAGAGTTGCAAATCCAATTCCTAAAAAATACTGAAATATATCTCAAAATGTTAAAAGGTTCTGCAGTAACTGCAAGTCAACTTTCGGTTCCAATGCTATACTCTGAAACTCTATAAAACAAGTATGAAAAATTATAAATTAGATTAATATAACAAAGCTATAAAACAATCATAAGAGTACAAATAAATAAAAAAATTTTTATAGACCAAATGAATTACCTTTTTTCAAATTCTTTAGTTGTTGCGGATATTCCTTAATTCAAACATCATTTTTAGCTGATCAAATCTAATCTTAAGAGCAAATGAGTGATTGCACCGTTTCTAGAGTGATTGCACAGTGGGATAAATACTTAATTAAAAATGATGTGCAGAATCGTAAGGCTAAGATTAATTTACTGGAGTGTAATTATAGTTGTAGGCCTAGTGGCAACTAAGAGGTGGGTGAATTAGTTGGCTAATAAAAATTTTGATAAGTGCAAAATGTGATGGATTAAAATCTTGATAGAAGTTTGGATAGGTTATGAAGATTAGTTGATGAACAAAAAATTTTATAGTGGTTCAGCTCTAACTTTAGCATATGTCCATTTCTCCAATTCTCTCTAGAATTGGGTTCCATTGTCCACTTAAGAATACAAAGAGGTTTTTCAAGTTCACCTCAAACTTGGAATTTATAGCTCACTCCAAACTTTACAACAACGCACATAACTTAGAGTTTAAAGCTCACTCTAAACTATTAACATAAATGTTGAGTTTCCTAACTCACTCAACTAACTACACAACAATGATGTTAAGTTTATAGCTCACGTAACAAACTCTTACAACAAAATACATTTTGAATGAAAGAGAGAGTAAAAGATGAAATGAAGGTTGTAACAATGAAGCTTGAGTATTCAACAGTTGATCCTCCCTTCAGAAAACTATATTAATGGGTATTTATACCAAACATGAAGAATATAGCCGTTGATCCTTGAATTGAAGTTTCTTCTGAAATTTGGCTAGTGTCGCGAGAGCAACCATTGTCGTGTGCACGACTCCTCACACAGCTTTCTCAACGGTTTGTAATGGATACCTACTGGCGCCACTTTTGCATTTAATGCATTAGCCATTTGACTCTATCTTTAGCATAGCTGCGAGCGCGATGGTTATGTCTCATGCGTGATGAGGTAGTTACTCTTTATAACTGCTACTTGAATTTTCAGTTGCAAGGGAGATAACTGGTCATGAGAGATGTAGAGCCTGAAGGAAACTTTTGAGGATTGAAGCTCGAGCGCGACACCTATGGCTGCGAGCGAGACATCGTTGCTAGAGTTGTGTCGTGAGCGAGATGGTCTGGTCACAAGAGAAGTAGAACCTGCTAAAATTTTGGATTGAAGTCTTGGGTTAGGTCGTGAGCGCGACACCTATGGTTGCACACGACGCCTATACTAAAATTCTTCTTGGGTGTGAGCAGACAAAACCTTATTGAATAAAGACATATCATTGATAATGTTATCATTACCTAAGAAGTTGTGCATTCTATGAAGAGGAAAACATGCAAAAAGGGGTGGATGATCGTGAAAGTAGACTTTGAGAAAGCTTATGATAGGCTAGGATGGGGGTTTGTTGAACAAACTTTAGCTCGGATTGGTCTTCCATTTAATAAAGGTGATGCAGCAAGTTCTTCCCAGCTCAGTATTATTTAGAATGGTGTTCAAATTGAGAACTTTAGGCCTTCTAGAGGAGTCAGAAAGGGAGACTCCATTTCCTCACACTTGTTTGTTCTTTGTGCGGAATGTCTTGCTCACAATAGTAATAAGCATTGCTTGCCACTATCCCATATATTTTTTTCTGATGATTTGTTGTTATTTGTTTTTACCACGGTCCCACAAATGAGGAATATTTATGTTGTGCAAAATCCCTTGTTTTGAATATTTTGACAAACTCCAACTTGAATTGTGATCTACTAATGCTTTATCAAGTGTTTAGATGCAGTACTCGCAAGCACTAATTCAAACAAATGAAGAAGATCAAGAAAAGCTTGCAAAAATATCAAGCCTCTGACTCTGTGAGGGGGTCGCACTCGCGTTGGTAACATCAGACGTAAGCGTCATATTCGTGACCAGCAAAAAGAAACGAAGTGGTGTTTTGTGCGCAGTCGCGACAGCAATAACATCATGTTGTGCGCGCGCTCGCGACTATAGAAATGGACTCCATGGGTATTTTAGCATTTTATCGCGCGCGAACATAATTTGTAACCCTCGCGCTCGCGACCTTCATAAAAATTGGCTTTGTGTTTTCTGAGCGCTCGCAAAGGAAACATAGGACTCATGATCATCACAACAGATAACCGTTAGAAGACTGAAAGTGTGACCATCGCGCTTGCTACGTCCCCTGCGCTCGTGACGTAAGCAAAAATTCAACTCCAACGGCTAGTGCATTAAATGCCGCCACCCTTTTTTCAGGTATCCGTTGGGGTCCGTTTTGAAGTTTGTGAGTAGTCGCGCGCGCGGCCATAGACGCGCTCGCGATGCTTTTGTAGAAAAATAATGCTATTTTATTTTCAAGCTTCAAACGGCTAAAATCTCAAGAGTGGGTATAAATACCCATCTAAGCTGTATTAATGAGGTAACATAACTACTGAAATTAATATTCTAACAACCTCATTGTGCTTCATCTTTAATTCTCATCAATTTCATTTATTTCTTAAGTGTTAGTTACTTGGGTGATCTTTAACCCCTTCCTTTGTTAGTTGTCTAGTTCAAGAGTTAGCTTTAAACTCTTATCTTCTTATTTATTGTAAGTTTGGGGTGATCACAAATCCTAAGTTTGAGGTGAACTTGTAAAACCTCTTGTATTTCTTATTTGTGTTTTAGTGGAACCCAATTCCTTTCTAGGATTGGAGATGTGGAAGTAGGCAAGGAGTTTTTGGCCGAACCACTATAAAAATCCTTCTAATTATCCACCAAATTTCCGTTTCAAATTTTTAGAAGGCCACTAATTCACCCCCTCTTAGTTGCCAAGGGACCAACAATTGGTATCAAAGCTTAGTTCTCTTATTCAAGCTTAATTGCAATAGTTGATCTTCATGGCAGCTTACCAAGAGCAAAATAACCATATCTCAAGACCATTCTTCGATGGAACAAATTTTCCACTTTGAAAAGTTAAGATGGAGTGGTTTCTTGAAGGCTTAGGTCTTTGGGAATTCGTGCTTAAAGAGCTTAAACGTCCTACCCAAGTAGATGAAGAAGGGTTTCAAGTTGAAGTACCAAGAGAAGAATGGCAACAAGAATTCATTCATAAATATAAGAGAAATTGTAAATGTATGAGTCTCATCTTGCAAAGTGTCAATGAGGAAGAAGCATCTAGAATCCTCAATTGCACTTCACCATATAGCATGAGGAGAACACTTGACAATTATCATGAAGGCACTGCACAAGTCAAAGCTGAAAAGAAGTATGCCTCAATCTTTGAATATGAAACATTCAAAAGATTTCCAGATAACAACATTACCAAGCTATCCAATAGACTTCTTGCCTTGGTATCAAAATTGAGAAAATTGGGCATACACAAGACATCAGGAGAAGTCAATGATAAGCTTGTTAGAGCATTACCGGAGCAATAAAATGCAATGGTAATATATCTCCGAAAGACAAATGCCATTGACACACTTAAAACGGATGAGCTTATTGGTGACCTCATCTCATGGGAGCTCACCATTGACAAGAGAAAAGAAAGCAATGTCATGGAAGATGGAGATAAGAAGAAGACTATTGCTCTCAAGGCTAGTGAGAAGGGTAAAAAGCAAGTGGAGGAGTCATCATCAAGTGATGAAGATTCAAGTGATGATAAAGAGTTCAAGAAGATGAAGGCATTTGTCACAAGAAAGTTTGGGAAGAAGTTTGAAATTAGAAGAAAGTTCAAGAGGAGATCTAAGGAAGAACCAACTTGCTATGAATGTGGCAATATTGGGCATCTAAGGAGTGAATGTCCCAAACTTGGAAGAGACAAGAGGAAGAAGGACAAGGAAGAAAGAAGAAAAGACAAGGAAGCTAGAAGAGAAAGGAAGGAGAAGAAGAAATCCTTCAAAGCCAATTGGAGTGATAGTGACTTCTCTAGTGGAGAAGAGGAAGAAAGCAAAGAAGTAGCAAACTTATGCCTTGTTGCTCTTAAAGATGATGAAAGTGACAACTCTTCACAATGTTTGGTCTCAAACCAAGAAGCTTCCAATGAGGTACCATCTTCTTCTAACTCTCAATCTCCTATTAAGAATGAAAGTGACTCTTTTGATGATTGTGATAACATGTCTATGCTTGAATGTGATGATAAAAAATGATGCAATGGCTTAGTAAAGCAACTTCAAAATGTGATAAATATTTGAAAGCAAAAAATAAATACAAAAATAAATGTTTTAAGATTGATGAAGAAAATACTAAATTGAAAAATGATATTTTAGAAATAAAAAAGGATATTGAAAGATTGAGATGTAGTGTTATTGAGTGCTCTAATGTTGTGTCGAAGAACAAAAAAAATGAAAGACCTCATTGCTAGTTATGAAAGAAATCAAGTCATTGATAATGCTCTCAAAGATACTAGAGGTCACAAAGATACTAGAGGTTTAGGATATACTATGGGTCAAGCCTCTAAGGAGACAAAGTTTGTCTCATCATCTAGTTCTCCTCAAGTTGAGTCAATTGAAAAATTGACTAATGATTGTGTGCATAAATGTAACACCTTTGTGCCTATAAAGGATAAAGGGAAAGCTCCAATGGTTGAACAACCAAAGGAGAAACATGTGCATCATGCTTGTGGGAACAAGCATAGTAAGGGTGGATATGGCTCCAAACCCTATGTTCCCAAATCAAGGTTCCAAAGAAGGAAACCTTATCATGCATCATATAGAAGGAATAATACGAAATGCCACTATTGCATGAAAATTGGACATAGGAACACACATTGCTTTGTAAGGAAAGTGCATTTGAAATTGATCCCTATGGATCAATTATCTAACCTCCAAAGACCCAAATATGTTTGGGTACCTAAAACTAAGTGATTTGTTTCTAGATGTGTCTAAGGAGCTCCATAAAGAAGAACAAATGGGTTATGGATAGTGGATGCTCAAGTCACATGAGTGGTGAAAGGAAGCTTTTCACCAAATTGGATCCATTGGATGGTGGACACATTACTTTTAGAAACAATGCCACCGGTAAGGCCATTGGCATTGAAAAAGTCGGTAAGGATACTCCATTTGACCATGTCTTGTTAGTTAGAGGGCTCAAACACAATCTTTTGAGTATTAGCCAAATTTGTGATATGGGGTGTAAAGTTACTTTTGACTCTACACAATGCATAGTCATAAAGTTGGATAACAATTCAATTGTATTGATTGGGCAAAGGGTAGACAATATTTATATGATTGACTTAGACTCTACTACTAATGAGAAAGGTGCTTGTTTAGTCTCCCTTGATGTAGATTCTTGGACATGGCATAGAAGGCTAGGCCATACTAGTATGGATACCTTGGAGCATCTAAAAAAGAAGGAGTTGGTGAATGGATTACCCCAAATTAAATTTCAAAAAGACAAAGTATGCAAGGCTTGTCAAATGGGGAAACAACATCAATCTTCCTTCAAGTCCAAGAAGCAAGTAAGTACAACTAAACCTCTTGAACTTATTCATATGGATTTAGTTGGACCTACTAGAGTTGCTAGTCTAGGAGGTAGGCATTATGCATTTATGCTAGTTGATGATTACTCTAGGTTTTCTTGGGTTGTTTTCTTAGCTCATAAAAGTGATGTTTTTGATGCTTTCAAATCTTTTATAAAACGTATTTCAAAACAAAAAGGTTATGATATTTCCACTATTAGGAGTGACCATGGAGGAGAATTTCAAAATGAACTTTTTGAGTTTTTTTGTGATGAACATAGCATCACACATACCTTTTCTTCCCCTAGGACTCCTCAACAAAATGGTGTTGTTGAAAGAAGGAACAGAACCCTTGTTGAAATGACACGTACCATGTTAAATGAGTATAATTTACCACAATATTTTTGGGTGGAAGCTTTTAGCACCGCATGTTATATTAGAAATCATGTTTACAAAAGGTCTATTTTAAATAAAACCCCTTATGAGCTTTGGAAACACAAAAAACCCAATGTATCTCATCTTAGAGTATTCGGTTGCAAATGCTACATATTAAACACCAAGGATAATCTTAGGAAATTTTCATCCAAATCGGATGAAGGAATATTTTTAGGTTATCCCTTCAATAGCAAGTCTTATAGGGTGTTCAACAAAAGAAGTATGATTGTTGAAGAGTCTATGAATGTTGTATTTGATGAGACTAATCCACTTGATCTAAAGAAAAGTATCTCTTTTGATTTTGTAGGTGAATTTGAGAATCTCTCTCTAGATGAGGACCAATTTCAAATCTTACATCAACAACTTGATCCAAGTAAGGACAAAGGAAAAGAGGTGGTTGATGTTAAAGGAGCAAGATGCCAACAATAAAGCAAACAAGGAAATGCCCAAGGATTGGCAATTCAAGAAAGATCATCCTAAGGAGCTCATCATTGGAGAGGTATCTAAAGGTGTAAGCACACACTTTAAACTTAACTCTTTTAATCATTTAGCATTCATTTCTCAAATTGAGCCTACGACCGTTGAAGAAGCCTTAGGTGATGAAAATTGGACCCTTGCTATGCAAGAGGAACTTAATTAATTTGAGAGGAACTTAATTAATTTGAGAGGAATAAGGTTTGGAAACTAGTTTCAAGACTTTCTAGCCTTTCTATTATTGGCACCAAGTAGGTTTTTAGAAACAAACTTGATGAGCAAGGTAGCTAAAGGTTATAGTCAAAAAGAGGGCATTGATTTTGATGAAACATTCGCTCCCGTTGCTAGACTTAAAGCTATTAGGATTTTTCTTGCATTTGCATGTCATATGAATTTCAAACTTTTCCAAATGGATTTCAAAAGTGCTTTTTTAAATGGTTTTATAGAGGAAGAGGTATATGTTGAACAACCTCCGGATTTTGAAGATCACAGATTCCCAAATCATGTTTTTAAACTAGACAAAGCTTTATATGGTCTTAAGCAAGCTCCTAGAGCTTAGTATGAAAGGCTTAGTTCGTTTTTGATAAAAAATGGATTTGAAAAAGGCAAGGTTGACACCACACTTTTCATTCATAGGCATAAACATGACTTGCTTGTAGTGCAAATATATGTTGATGACATTATCTTTGGTGCTACTAATGAATTTTTGTGTGAAAAGTTTAGTAAGCAAATGACTAGTGAGTTTGAGATGAGCCTTATGGGCGAACTCAAATTCTTCCTAGGATTACAAATCAAACAAACCGAAGATGGAATTTTCATTAACCAAGCAAAATACATTAAGAAGTTACTCAAGAAGTTTGGGATGGAAGGCTCCAATAGTGCAAAGACTCCAATGAGCACCACCACCAAGTTGGATAAAGATGAGTCGGGTACTTCAATAAGTGAAAAGCTCTATTGAGGTATGATCAGTTTATTGCTTTATTTAACCGCATCAAGGCTCGATATAATGTTTAGTGTATGCTTCTTTGCACGATTTCAATCATGTCCTAAAGAGTCTCATTTGCATGCCGTAAAAAGAATTTTAAAATATCTATATGGCACATTGCATTTAGGTTTATGGTATCCTAGAAATACATGCATCAATCTAGTTGGCTATTCCGATGCGGATTATGCCGGTAGTCTTTTAGATAGAAAGAGTACCTCCGGAACATGCCATCTCCTAGGTGAATGCTTGGTCTCTTGGTTTAGTAAGAAACAAGTATCCGTTGCTCTATCCGCTGCAGAAGCGGAATATATAGTGGCCAGTGCTTGTTGTGCTCAAATCTTGTGGATTAAGCAACAATTGCATGACTTTGGTATAGAACAAAACCAAATTTCCATTAGGTGTGATAACACTAGTGCCATCAACATTTCTAGGAATCCCATTAACCATTTTAGAACTAAGCATATAGATATTAGGCATCATTTCATTAGAGACCATGTGCAAAATCATGACATTGCATTATAATTTGTGGAGACGGACAATCAACTAGCTGATATCTTCACCAAATCGTTGAATGAAGAAAAATTGAACTCAATCATTATTAGACTTGGAATGATCAACGGTACGTCGATCTAACTCTAAACCTTTTAAATTTTTAAGATATGTGCATGATCATACTTGAGAAATGTCATAAATATGCAAATTAAATGGTTAATTGTTGTGCTAAGTTAAGTTAAAATCCCCCTACTTGTTTTCACTTTTTGACTTCAAAAATATACTGATTATGTTGCGACCGCGAGGTAAAGCGCGCGCGTGACAATCACAAGATTTGACATTCTTGTTTTCAAACATGTTTTCATCGCATGTGTCAATTTTACCTCGCGCACGGGTTCTTTCTGCTGTTTTAAAAATTCTGAAAAATTTTGTTTTTGTCGCGCGCACGACTTATACACTCTTTACTGTTGTATGTTTTCAAATTTCAATGTAGTCAACGGCTGTAATAAATTCGATTTTGACGGTTTTCTTCTTGCCGTTGCTTCTTGTAGAGAGGTCGCGAGCGTGACATACTGCGCGCGCGACACTTTGCAGATTTAACAGTCACGACGTTCTAAGCATCTAAACCGACTTAAATTCTCTTAATTTGTTTCCAACAGCTTCTTTCATCAACTCTTTCTATAAAAACAGTATTTTGGGCTTAATTAATCCACTATTTACACATCTTTTATCAAATCTCTCAAATTTTTCAAGCTTTTCTCTCCTTCTTCAAGTTTTTTAATCACCCTATCAAACTTCATCATCATGGCTCCCAGGGTTAAACGACCAGAATCAATCCCTGCTCTCCTATCCAACTCTGCTCCTAATCATCTCAATCCAACTCTTTACAAGAATTTTGAAAGCTAAATGAGGAAGAAGTTTCTTGGCATTAGAACTCTTGATTTTGATGCCCTTGCTACTCTTGAGGTTAGGGATGAGGTTAATATGCTTTTAACTAGAGCACTTCTGCACCCCATTGCCTCCATCAATGAACCGGGGTATAAGTGTCTAACAAGTGAGTTCATAGCAACTATAAGGGGCACCTTTGAAGCGGATGAAAAGCATCGCCTTACCATCATGTCTTTCATCTCTTTCTCTTTGTTTGGTGAGTCCTTCACTCTCTCTCGTGATAGGATTGCTGATATGTTTGATCTTTCAAGGGGAAATCTCACATCTTTCCATGAACTTCATATGGAAGAAGTGGCTCAAACTTCTCAGGCCAGATCCGCCGATCCTACTCACGACTCTAGAAACTCCAAATCCCTCTTTGGCTTCTTCATCAAACCATCTCAAACTTTATTTTGGCCAAAAAGGGAACTAACGACTTCTTTTTGCTCCATTGCACCCATCATGCCATACCCTATTGTGGTGCTACAGTTCTTATTGAACACTTTTTTAAGATTCAAAAAAACTCCAAGGTAAGCCCAAATGTGTCATCTCTTGTTACTTACATAGCCAAGAGAGTCACCAATATGGAAACTCTTACTTATAAAGAATATCTTCGTAGGGATGTTATCATCCACCATTATAACACCCAAATTTTTAGACAAATATTTTAAAAATTATTATTATTATTATTTGAAATAAATATTATTATTATTATTATTATTATTATTATTATTATTATTATTATTATTATTATTATTAGAATTATTGTTAGTATGAAGAAAGAGAAAGAAGATTTAAAAATTTAAAATGGAAATAAGAAATAAAAAAAGAAAAGAAATTGAAAAAAAAGAGAGAGGAATCAGATGGGGAACGGGAAAAAGGGAAAGGAAAGAAGAAAAGAGAAGGGGGAGAGAGAAGCCACCCGCTGACGTCGCCAGCGCCGCCACCGACGGCCGGGTCGGCCGATACGCCACGCCGCCTTGAAGCCCATGCTCCTGCGAACTCGGTGGTGGTGACACAATGGAGAGACGGCAACCGAGGTGACCGGAAACGTGGAGAAAAGAAACTGCGTTCCTATATGTTCACTATTCATCGATTCCTTTCGAAGTGTTTTCCGGTGCTCCGGTGTCGGATGGAAAATCTGAGACCACGGGTCGACTCCTCTCTTCAAGGGCTTTCTTTTGACATAGGCCTTGCCACCTGAAAATACTGTTTTTCCGGTGACCCAAGGTAGCATCGCCGAACGGCTTTCGGCGTAGATCCCGGCCACTCCGGTGATCATATGGCGACTTTGAGACCTGATCTGGACTCCTCTCGATGAGAGCTTTCCGATGATATAGGCCTTCTTGCCGATCTATAGTCGGATTGAGACTTGTGTACAAAATGACCAATCGGATTTCTTAATTTTCCGGCATCCTCCGGCCATAATCCGGCCAGTTTGAGGGTAAATTCTTAATTCCTATTCCTTAAGCTTCATTTTGACGTTGAGTTTGTGTTGATTGGTCGCCGGATTTGAAAGTTGTGTTTTCCTGTAACCAATAAAATGGTTATTGTGATTTTTCGGCAAATCCGTCTATCGTCCGTTGAGTTTGATTTCATATTTGGACTCCTTGCAGCGATACGAAGCTATTGGTGTGCCCTGATTCAAACTCCGTCAAGTATCGCATTTTTCGGCGATTTTCTGGTGATTGTACGGTGACCGGAATATTCCCCCGGTAACCAGAATATTTCTTCTCCGGCGAAAATTTTGGGAGACCTTATTCTGTATCGTTTTGATGTGCTGAGTCCGATTTTGAAATCGGTTTTGCAATCCGAGGACCCAAACTACGAGAAAATATAAATTTCGTAACTTGATAATTAGAACTTGGATAATTAATATATTTAAGTTGAAATAGAATTTAATTGGAATTAAATTATAAGCAAAGCCACATATAAATATTGATATTGGAATATGATATAAACTAGATTAAATGCTGTTTGATATTATTATTAGTTCAACAGTAAATGAAATTAATTAAAGGCCCTAAGATATTATATTTTGAAATAAATCAAAAGGGAATATGATATATAATTAGACAGCGGTAGTATTGATAATGGAATTATTTTATTATGATTAATAGAAGGGCAGAGAACAGTCCGAGAGGAATTATGATGATAGAAATGCGGGAAAATTTAAAGAATTAACGCGTAGGACCATATCTGCGGACTCCACCAGGTTCGATATTTTTTAGTATTTGAACTGAATCTATTATTTTTAAATGCATGTTTTAAATGAGCATTATTTTA
>CATIWJ010076187.1:0-20239 GCA_949640765.1 Croton laevigatus | reverse complement strand
TATTTCACTTTAGTTCAGAAGGGCCTTTCTACAAGAACTTACAAAGTTCAAGGACCAAATGCTAATTAAGTATCTTCTTCTTCATTTCACAAAAAGAACATGACCAGTGACCACGGCCACCAGCTATTCATGCAAAACCCTAGCGGCGTGACTAAACTGACTTTAATGTAAAGCTGGCGACTGTATGACTGAGTGGCAGTGGCCAAGGTAGCGCTGGAAACTAAATGGAATTAAAACAAAAACAAAACAGAAAGGTTGTCATTTGAGTTCCAATAGCCATCAAAGTTCGCCGTCGATTTCGTCTGTAGAAGAAGAACCATCTCGATTTCTTCGATTTTGACTGTTGCGAAGAATCCAATCATGTTTTCTGGCTGCATTTGGTTGGAGTGGTGGTTTTTAGTTGCAGGGACGACAGTGGTGACACTGCTAGGGCTTTTCGTGATAATTTCGGTGAGTCTTTGGCTAGGACGTTGGCCACTGCTAAGGTTTGAGTTCTGAAGCGTTGGCGTCAGTGAGAATTGAAGATGAAGGATAAGGATTTGCAGATGGAAGAAGGCGTGTTTTTGTGTAGGGGGCAGTTCTGGAATATTGAATTGTTTTGTGGTATATTTTTAGGGTTTTTCATTTTGTGCTATTTATCTAATTCATACATGTATTTGTGCTATACGGTAAATTTAAAAAAGAAAAAGACTTTTGCATGTAAAACAGTGTATCAAGAAATTTGAAAACTTAAATTCTGCTCTCTAAATAATTCGATTTACTTAACCAAAATGAGATTTGAATTAAAAAAGAATAACAATAAAATTTGTAGCAAATACTTAAAAATACATGAAATTGCTTACAAGAAAGCTAATAATTGTTCCATGTAAGCTGTGTGATTTTCATTTTGTTCAATGTCCATCGTTGAATTCTCTCAATTTCCTGCAACTTCAGAAATGGGTATGTGCGCGCGTATATATTAAAAGAAAAGAAAAAATAAATGGATTTTATATGATGATGAAAAAGTGGAGATTACAACGAGGAACTTAAAATTTAATTTGATATATGCATCATCCTTTCTGTGTTTTTGGATTATTATAGGAATGGCATTATGCTGAATAATTTAGTTTTATTCGTGTTATAAGCTTTAATTTTGACTTATTATCTATCACTATTGATAAATCACATTTAGTATTTCAAATGACAAATGACATACTATGTTGGCTCTTAAGAAATATTATTGACATAATAATCAGCGTTTTGAAAATTAATTAATTTATTTTTTCTTTTTTTGATAATTTGTTCACTACAATTTTAGATAGTTGTCTATAATATATGGAGTAGCAAATTTAGTTTATAAATACACCGATCTACTCGCAACTTACTTGAAATTCAACTTAATAATATTTGTTTGAAAACTAAATAAATTGAATTCCACCTCAATTTTTTAAACTGATTAACATGTTAATTTTATTTTATTTTATTCAAAACATACACTTACATAATATTTTTTTAATGTATTTGTTATTTATTGGAATATAATGATTAATTAACAAATATATTATAATTTAAATTTAATTGCTCATTCTTCATCTTATTATTTTTATACATTATTGTGAAAAACAAAATCACTTACGAGTAACTCGAGATTTAGTCCAATAAAAACTCGTTGGAGATCTAATAAAAATTTAAAGAAGTCAGAGATTGAATTTCTGCTTTACAAGTTTATATGACACAAAGTAAATTCATCATTATAGTTTTCCGGTTTTTTCTTCCAGTGTATTTGTAGAAGGATTGAATTATAAATGTATTATGGTTTATAAAATTCATTCATATTTGAATTTTATAGATTTCCAATTGTTTAATTTGAATTTTGAAATTTAATGAATGAAATTTTTATATTTTTTGTTTATGAAAAATAAATAAATTATTAAAAATATTTGTATAATTTCATAGAATTCTTTGTAAATTTCACTAAAATTTATAAATTTTTTTTTTCGAAAATCACTAAAATTTATAAATTTGATAAGATAGTCAATAGCAACTAAAGTATAACCCATAATTAATACTTAAACATTTTACGTCTCATATTATGAGTCAATATACAATTTTATCCATAACAAAATAATAATAATAATAAAGATAAAAATGACTATGTTACTAATCAAACGGCATCATTTTTGGAAGAAGGTTCAATAGGCTTATCCACACCATCTTCTTCCTCTACAACCTGAATGGCATTCCTAATCTTGCTAATTTCACTTCCATAAGCTCTACTACATACTAAATAGTAGAAGAAATTAATCACACTTAGAAAGGCCAAAAGCCAATAATAATAGTCATAATGACCTTGATTAAGATTATTAGATACCCAACTTGGCCCTCCATCTTTTGAAGTAGATTTACTCAAAATTGCCACAATAAGACTTCCTAACAAATTACCAAATCCAAAACCAAGCGAAATAAGAGAGAGTCCAATACTCGACATAGTTTTAGGAAATTGAGAATAATAAAATTCGATTTGCCCAATTATACTAAACGCTTCAGCTAATCCTACGAGGCAATGTTGTGGCACCAGCCACATCGCTGACATCTTCACTAAACCGTTCGATTTATCTGCTAATCCTTCTTTAATCGCTAATGATCTTCTTTCATGTTCCACTAATCCAGCCAAGGCTGTGGCTATACAAGATAAGAATAGCCCTATTCCCATTCTTTGCTTATTGGTCAATCCTCTAGGCTTTTTGGTAATTTTGGCTATTCTTGAAACCAAAATTTGATCATAAATTGCAACCCATATTGTTAAAGTGAGAATTGAGAATACACCAAACGAACCTGCAGGGATTTTGACTTTACCTATAAAATGTCTGTCCATAGTTTGGGCTTGAAGAACAGGAAATGCATGTTGACTTAAGGTAGCTGAAATCATTATGCCTGTTGACCATATGGGTAGGACTTTGACCAATGCTTTTAGCTCTTCTACTTGTTTGACTGTGCAAAGGTTCCATGGATTTATTGCAATTCCATCTTTGTCCAAATCCATCTCAGGATCTCTTATTATGCAAGCTTTGTTTAGATAGCTGAAACATAATGTACATATATGTCAATTAATCTCTAGTTATTAGATTTGGTGAATTCCACATCAATAAAAAAGAGATCCACCATATCCAACTGTTGATTTGAATTTATACTATTGATGCTACTAGCTCAATGATAAATTAATGAAAAATTGGTTTTAGACTTTTAAAATCCTAACTTTTTTTTATTGTTATAATGCTAATTTTATAAATCCATATGTTTGTTTGTCAAAAATATTTATCCAATCATTAATGTTATTCGTCAAGAATTGAAATATTTACATTATTTTGAATAAATACCTGATTTCTTCTGTTGGAACGACGAGTTTGGAACCCTCGTGGTAATGCCATTTATCGGAATCATTAAGTGGCAAAGCAAGATGTCTATTCTTCCAAGATGCACTAATTACTTGAGCAAGGTTAGAAAACAAGCTTGAATTGGCCTTAACTTTAACATAACGAGAGGTACCCATAATGAACAAAATAGTCGATAAGAACATAAATCCAACAGGAACTCCAAAACCCACAACCCAACCAGCCATATCTTGAATAGCAACAATGAAAACAACTGCAATCATGACAGAAATTCCAATTGAAGCATAATACCAATTGAAAAAACTCTGTAAAGTCTTTTCATTTTTAGGGTTTTCGGGTCGGTCGAATTGATCTGCACCAAATGTTAAAGTGCATGGCCTAATCCCACCAGAACCTATAGCCATTAGAGCAAATGCTGAAAGAAGAAACAACATTTGGCCTGCATTTGGACCTTTACAGCCTTGTAAATTTCCATCCTTTTGGTCACAATGTGGAGGCCTTCCACTTGGAATAATTGCAGTTAGCCATAACACAGTCATCCCCTGCAATAATACACCAAAAACACATTTATGACCAACCAATAATATATATAAAAGAAATATTTTATGCTTTGTAAGTTTTTAAAACTTATTAATCTTGCCCAATTTCTAATATCGTAGTTGTTTTTGAGAAAAATACCTTTTTACATTTGGTCTATGAACATTGCTGAAGCCAAGAATTTTAAAATAAAGGGCGAAAAAAAATTTAAAAAATTGAAAATAAAATATTTTAAAAGCAAAGTATCAAAATTTTTAAAAATTTTAAACAAAGCTTGGAGTGACTAATACCACACTAACCCTCTTGCTTGAATGTACAATCTCATAGAATTGGTTTAAAATATTTTCTATAATGTTTATGATAGAATTATCCAGAGAGGTTCACATTAAAAGAAATTTGTTGCAAAAAAAAAAAAGATAACTTACAAGAAGAGTGGAGATTGTTCCGAGCAAAATGACACGATATCGACCCAAGTAAGAATCAGAAAGAAAAGCTCCTCCAATAGGCAAAAAAGATGATGCAGCTGACCAAAGAAACATTATAGTAGCTCCACTTGCACTTGTTAAGTTATATTCTTTTTGCAAGTACAATATCATATTTGCATAAAGCCCAACTGCTGCTACCCTATCCAACGTCTCATTTCCTGAAAATTATATATTTGTAAATATATCATTTTTTATGAAGGAAAATATATATATATATATATACTTTTTTCAGAGTAAATGAAATAAAATAAAATTGAAACTATCAATTACCCATAATAAAAGGCATAGCCCTTAGGCCACCCTTTTTCCTTTTGACCACTTGGGTTGTGTTCTTTTCATCTTTGGCAATCTCCATTATTGTTGAGTTTGAGCTTTCCTGCAACTACATAAATGGGTATATGTATTGAAAGAAAGGAACAAAGAAATGGATTTTAAATATGAAGAATGGAGATTATAACAAGGAAACTTGAAATTTTGATAAATGAATTATTTTTATTTCTTGGATTATTGTTATAGGAATTGTATGAAAATGAGTAATGACTAAAAAGGAAACTTTTGAGGGTATAACGCTTTCTTTTGACTCACCATACGGTTTTGGCTTTATTTTTGTCATTAGATGTTTTGTTTTGTTTTTTTTTTTTTTAAATGATATTTAGATGTGTTTTATGAAATGTTTTATATTTCATAAAAAAATAATTTTATTAGTGCATTTGCTTGTTAGAGAGAGCGTTTTCAATGTAACGTGAATTATTTTAATTTAATTTTCGCATAAAATATGGAGATAATTTTTTTTAAAAATTATTATTCTAAAGCATTCTGCATTTATGTGATGACAATTTTACCGTTGTGCCACTTCGGCATCAATATTGTTCATAAATTTCATTCTAGAACGAACATTATATATCAAAAAAGGCCTGCTTTACTTCAAAATTATCTCTTTAAAAAGGAATTTCAAAAGAATCTACTGTTGTAAGTATATAAACAAAAGAACAAATCCGCAAAATGGAATATTCCACTATGCATCTCCACCGTCAACTAATATATTAAAAAAAAAATCCAAATCCAGCAAAATAACAAATAGTCCAGAAGGAAAGCTCTAAACTTTGTAGAAAATTGAGAATAACTAGAAATTAAATATAATGAAAATGGAAGTACGTACCAGATAATGAACCTCCTCTTGCTAATAACTATAGAATGGTAAAGAAATTAATCAATTAAAAACTAATAATATATATAGTTGTATATATGTAAGACAGAGTATCATGTTTTAATCGTGAGAAGTAGCTATACTCGTTTCGTAACAACTACTTTTGATGTCACCGTATCATATGCTTATTGTGACTATTAACTCTAATTATTATTATTTTTGTTTTTATTTTTATGGGATTATTTGAATAAATAAATATAAAAAACGAAATGTAACTATAACACTATGCCTAACCTAAACGGCAATCCCTCAAATATGGAATGGAAGGTAGAGGAGAATGATTTTTCAGTTTAATGCATAGGCCATGTCCCGTCCTTAAAAAATCTTATAGTTTTGCGATTTTTGGAGTATTGTAAGAAGGAACTTGGGTTTATTAGAGTTCAAAAATTTTACGAAACTGAGTAGAACTAGAAAATAAGCACTTTCGGTCTCAATTACAGAATTACTAGTTTACATTTCTGAAAAATGGAACTGAACTACCAATAAATAACTTTTAGAATCACAGGTTCATAATTCCGCTTCAGAGGTCAAATAACAATTCAGAATTGTTTTTAGTTTATCTCCATCTAATTCTTGAAGTAGCTTTTTTTTTTTTATATATAATTTTTCAAAAAAAGAAATTTTGAATTTGTTATTGGAATCACGGTTCTGAGTTGTTAGGGTTTCAAAATAGTTATTAGTAACGGAGCCACGGCGGTGGCATGTGGGGTGTTGGGCCACCGAGAATATATATATATATAATGACTTAAGCTGGACTATTAAATTTAAAGGTTAGTGCAACTTTTACAAATGGGCATTACGGGCAGAGGGAAGAGGACGCAAGCAACTTAAGCTGTCGCGCGGAAAATGCGATTAGCTAGGGGTGCGTTTAAGAAGCCTGCTGCGAGATTATATTGTACGTTTTTAACAAATTAGGCCTATTTTGCTTTTGCACCTACTGATAATAAATAAAACCCAAGCAACAAAATTCCTTATTATTCCTCACCTCAAATAAGAAAATCAATCTTCTGTACATTACAAAACAATTCAAGTTTGTGATATATACATTTTGAAGAATAAATTTCAAACATATATACTTATTTGAAGGTTGCAAAATGAATATAAATTTAAATAATTAATAATAAGCTTTAAAAAGTTTTAGGGAATGAATAAAAATTTACAATATTCTTCACCTCCATTTTCTAGCTCAGACCCCATGCCTGCAATACAAGTAACAGCAGCTTTTCAGTGTTAATAATACATGATTTCTAAAATTGCTTAATAAAAAATATAATTCCTTAACCTGAATTCGCCCATCGGAAGTTCCAATTACTAACATTTCTTCATTACTATCAAGAGCCATGCAAAGAACCCTACTTTCTGTACCAGTTTGTAAAATTTCAATCCTATTTTGCTTCTTATGATCCCAAATTTCAACTGTTCCTGATTTGGATCCTAAATAAATTAGATCCGACCCTGTTGCCATTGCCCTTACTTCTAATGTAGTTGGAATTGAACCCACTAGACCATAATTGGAAGCATTCCAAATCTTTCCCACATAAAAAAAAAAGTTAAAAATTTGTCAGTTTCAGCTTTAAAAAAAATGGAGATTAAAAATTTTGTACAAAATGTTGGGTGGACCATAAAAGTAATTGCAATTACGCTACCTTAACAGCTGCTCCGTCTAACGCAGAGCTAGCTGTATAGATCATTCCATTGTAAACTTGCAGTGAATTTATAGGATTTCCTTTTCCAAGTAATTTTCTAGACCCATTTTGGATGGTAACTAATGTTCCAGTTGCCAAATCAAATTCCTGAAAACATGAACATTTTCAATTCAGAACATTATAAAAAGGCAGTGTGGTGCACAAAACTCCCGCTATTCTCAGGATTGAAGGGAAGAAAAATAGAATGTTTCCAGGAAAATATGATACCTGAATGCTGCTGTCATAACATCCACAGTACAACTTTCCTTGTACTAATGATAAGCACTTGACGTATTTATTCGAATTCAGTAATTTAGATCCTCCATTCCATGAATGAACCTGGTTACAAAATAGAATCCATGTTTCAGGTACACGAGTCTGAAAAAAAAAAAAAAGTTTCTGTGAATTTTTTGTTTATTATTATTGATTATACCTTAACACCAGCTCCTTGTGGAATGAAGCAGGAAATGCTATTAGCCACTACTAAATTATGAACTTGATCCTTCAGATCATGTACTTGTACACAATGCAATGCTTCCTTGCCGATCGACCAGACCTGTCCATCAGAATCCATAGCAGAAATGGGGTTAGATAATTTGGGAATATTTTCAAGAATGGACTGAAATTGTTATATTTATATGTAATTTACCCGTGCAGTTCTATCAAGTGAACCACTGAATAGTCTCTCTCCTGATTGTGAAACTACCAAGCTTGTGACTGCTTTACTATGTTCTTTAATGTCTTGGACCAGATGAAGAATGCTACCTCTACCAGTCCAAACCTTCATAATTTAGAAAAAAAAAGTCAAATTTTCACTCTTTCAATTTCAGAAACACTTTATCTGATGTGGTGATGAAGATGAAAGGGAAATACCTTTATAGTTCCATCAGAATGGCCGGAAAATATCTTGTCTCTAAAGCAGGTTACTGAGAGAACTTCCCCGTTTGCATTGCAGTCTGCTTGAGCTAGTTCTTGATGATTCCACAATTCCTGCAGCCAAACTAGCACATTGAATTTCTTTGCAGGATGATTTGGTATCAAAATTTGTATGGAGTGACAGCCTTACAGCGCTTGAGTCTCGCCCCTCAGACAGGACTTTCAGAATTTCGACAGCCAATGGAGAGGATTTCTTGAGCTCTCTTAGACCTTTCTTAATATCCTTCATGTACAATGTGAGATCTTGAAGCCCCTCTACAATCCAAAATGTGTATTACGTAAGTTTTCGAAGGAAAACGAAGAAATTTGATTCGAAACTATTGCTGTAAATGAATCATTTTTCTCAATGGATGATCTACCAGGATCACTTATGAAACTTTTCAGAGCTAGCAATGAAAGGACTTTGTCTTCAGTTTCCTTTGAAGATTTGAAAATTGTAACGAAGCATTTGAGCAAGCAAACACGAGCTGCTCCTCGCATTCCTGTGTCAGGAAGAACACCAAGCATATGTACAAGCCATGTTGCTGACATGAAGCACAAGGAAAATAACTCTGCATATTTGCTCTTCAATCCTTCTGCTAAAGCCTCAAAGACTAGTCCAAACTCATGGCTTACTATAGCATATGCCATTTTCCTCTCCCAATCTTCAGCTGCCCTCTCTTCTTCCTATATCAGTAAAATAACTAGCTCAGCGTGAAGAAAATCGAAGAAACAAAATGGGAAATGGATACAGTTTCGTAAAGTTAAATTTCCAAGAATCTAACCAATGTTTCTTCAATTTCGCCAGAAATGTTTCCTAGCTGCTCCATTCGCATAAGATTTCTATAACTCTTGCTAAACCCCGCTCGCTTCAGAAGGAAAGCTCGAGTGAGGGATTTTCCAGAGGCTGTGAACCTTCCTTGTAATGACACTATTGTATCTGCGGCAGCCATTTGAGCAGCAGGAAATTCTGAGCTTCTGAGGCAAGAAATCAAGGCATCTATTGCTTCTTCCCTGTATATACTCATCTTTCTCGGCTCAGCCTACAACCAAAACATTACTTATATACATTGAATATACCCAGTAGGCCTTAAAATTTATTTTCAAGTACAATACTGTAATGCACGAAGCAATCATACAATTTGATTTCATAAATTTTTAGCTTGATATGAAGAGAAGAAACACACCAGAAGATCAAGTTGAAGTAAAAGACCAGCCACAACAGGACATTGATCTTGAAGAGCTGTCTGTAAAAAGTTCAGAAAGCTGTGCATTGTACTAAAAGCACCTTCATCCTTAATAATGTGAAGAACTTGCTCATTGAATGTCCTCCTACACAAAATAAAAAGCAAAATTCACTCTTACATGCAGACAAGAACACAATATTCAGCTTGAAGAAAAAGAAATTACCTGTTTAGTTTGACTAATTCAGAAAAGAATTGAACTATCTCAAATTTTTCTCCATCACTAGCATTCATGAAGCTCTCCAGAACCGGAGCCAACTCAGCTTTATCAGCAACTATGTTCCTACATTTCCCATCTTCCTGCATACATCTTAATAAGATCCCAACTGCAGAAATTCGCTCTTCTGCCCACTCGGCTTCCAAGCTTCCAACAATATTTTCAATTACTTTGGTCGAAACAATTGCATTGGCAATTGAAGAAACAATACTTTCTTCATTGCAGCCAAGGATTTGTCCTAACAAAAGCACAGCAGCTGTTCTCGGGTTCAAACACATCTTAAGCATATCCTCTTTCTTTTTAATAACTGTTAGTAGAGATTCCACCATGTCCATCTCTAACAAGTTCATAGTAGAAGGTCTTAACAGAAAAATTAGAACCACAGCCTCTAACAAACCCTTCTTGAAAAGAGCTACAATGCATTCCACGTCAGATTCGACTCGTGTAAGTGTCTGTATCACACTTTTGTCTCTTGACCCCAATTCAGACAGGAGAAAGACTGTTGCTTTTAGGACCTGTGGGTCAACAGAATTGAAAAGAATCTCGACGAATCCATTAATAACCGGGGGTTTCGAGAGCATAATTTGAATATCAAGATCCATATTAGCCTCCTTCCAGAACTGTTCTATTCGAAGAACAGCCATTTCAGACTCACTCAAAACTTCTGAGGTACAAAGATTCGTAATGGCATGCCGAAGCTCGCTCATGGTACTATCAATGCTGGCTTGGCTAATGACGCTATTAGGAGAAGTAATCGGGGGCTTTACTTTCTTGAAGCTTGTTTGTTCATTCTTCTTCCTGAGAGGACTTTCAGATTGACTTGATACAGGATTCTGTTCTTGCCAACTTGCAACAAGTCTTTTCAGAACATAGTTTGTTTTAGGCAACTTTGTGCTATGCAATTCCTGTCTTGTAATCGGGCATGTTGAGTTTCCTCTATCAAGCCATTCTTGAATCGCTTTTCGTTCATATGTCTGACCTGTCTCAAGTGTTACTGGATCATCAAACAGATGGCTTGTTATAGGACATACAAAATCCTTTGGAGGAGTATGTTTCCCAATACCTGGAGGGTTATCTGAATCCCCCATCGTATAATCTGAAAAGCTAATAGAAACAGAAAGAATCCAAAAATGAGAGAATAGAAAAAAGAAGAATTAAAGATAAATAAGATCAAACATACCTACTAGAATCTGCAAGAATAGACATCTTTTGTTTCTGGGTATTGCCTTGTTTATGCTGAAACAATGTAACTTTTCTGTTTCTTTCCTACAAAACAAAATGCTATAACTTTTATTACTAAAACAACTTCTGTTAGTCCAAAATTCAGAAACATTTTCTCGGTACCATCGATTACCTCAAGTTCGGCTTCGGATTCTGAAGAGTAAGAATTCATCATATTACCTTCCAAGGAAGACTCTGGTTCAGAATCAGAATTTAAAATTGGTGATTTTGCCAATTTTCTGTGGTTTGGAAAAGTTTTGGCAGAAACCCTTTGAGGATATGATGGTGGCGGAGATTTTGACTTGCTACTGCTACTGTAACTACAGAAATCTGTTGACTTTTCTCCTTCTGCCCAAATTGGCTAAAATAATTACAGACAAAGAAAGGTCAGTAAATTACATAACATATTAATGATGCAAAGTTTTTGCCTTTCACAATATATAGACTGTCAAGCAAAAAACATTTGAGAAAATCTATGTTTATGTAATATTGTTGTTGTAATTACATTGTTTTAATTGATAATTACAAGGCTGCCAAAGAAATTCAAGGATTTTTTTGGAATTTTATCAAGCTGGCCTAATAATATCAACATAAATTTTAAAATTTTGCAATAAAATCCAAGAAATGTATACATGCAAGTCACACGGACCAAAAGACTTATGATGAAGATGAACAATTCAAACTACAAATAGTTTGACTTTTCAAAACAAATGCGCGTAAGGAGAATCAGACAAATAATTCTTTATTTACTATTATAATTTATACTAGAACATATGCATAGAAATTAAATTTAAAAAATAATTAATCAGACGAAAATGGAAACTAAATTAGCTGAAAATGAGAGTGAAATTGTGAAAAAATAAAAATTCAGCATTACATTATACCGTCCATTCTTGAAATCGAGTTCCTCTGTTTTGATCTTTTTATCTTCTTTACCTTCTGATTTACCAATCTTCTGCTCCTTCTCGGTATCTTTCAAGACGATCGATGGCGGTGTAATTGGTCTATTTTCATCACCATTTTCTAAAACTTTTTTGAAGTAATTAGCTATAATTCGGCAATTTTCATCAACAACTTCCTCATAATTGCTTTCTAATTCCTTCAATTCTAAAGCTTGACCACCACTCATTTTCGACAACAATTTCGAGCTCGGAAGAACCACTGATACATCACACATGGAGTTTTCGTCGCTATCGTATCCCATGTTCAACGACAAAGAAGACAAGATTCTTGATCTTTGATCATTAAACCATTTAAGAACTGGTAAAAGATGGACTAAAAACAACTCTTCGAAAAGAACCGGAGCTATATCTGATCGTGAGAGTGAAGGTTCCAAGTGGAAAAGATTGAGGAGATTAATGGCAGCATTAACAGGTTGTTGTGTAAGGGTGTAGATTAGGGCTAGAAGGAAGGTAGAGAAGGGGGTTTTAGGGTATGATAGGAGGAGTTTTTCGGCGAGACGGAGAGAGGAGGATTGAAGGTAAGGATTTGTAGCGGAGATGGCCTTTTCAAGTGTTTCCGATGCTAGATTTAGGGTTTTGAGTAAAATGGTTTGGTTTGACGGTAAGGTTCTGCGGCGGAGAGTGGAGAAAATGTGGTGGCGGAGGTCAGGTTGGGAGATGGATTCAGAGAGAAAAGCAGAGGTGTGATGGAGAATTTGAGATGATGTAGTGGTGGTGGTGGTTGCGGCGGAGAAATTGGTTGTCATGACGGTTGTCGGCGTCAACGGAGGAGAGGTTTGTATTTGGGTTTATTGAACGGAGCTGCAGATGAAGTTTTGGATCATTTCGATTAGGAACAAAATTAACGGTAATCAATTCGTTAATTTTATTTTAATTTTCTACTGCTGGCGCGAAAAGGATGTGACGGAGGTGGGTGACGGTCACTGAAAGCGTTAAAATGCCTAAAACTACCCCTGCTGTTATGCCGTATAATTGCTCAAAAATGCTAAAAAGGGAAGGGAGATGCTGGTAATTTCGGTTAAATTTTGAATTCCAGCGGCAAATGAGATAACGGAAAACCGAGCCCCGCTGGCTACTGCCGCCCTGGCCGGCCTTGACTCCATCCAGTTCTATAGGCTATACAAAACAATATCTTTTCTGTTTCGTCCATTTGTCGTTAAGTTCACCGTTATATATAAAAGTGTGACAACGGCTCTTTCTTATTGAGCCATTTGCCTTGGTTTGGTACGTATAACTCAAGCTTTTACATCTACTTAATATTTGGGTATTTTGATTAATTTTTGGATCCATAGTGTTTGATTTTGTAGAAGTGCAAACTGCATACTAAAATCATGTTCAAGAAATTGTGTTCTATTTGATTAAATTTTAAAAAGGTTCTGAATAGGCAGAAAAATATTATTTTTATTCAATATAAATTTTATAAAAATTCTATTTTCTCATATTTCAATAGGATAAATTTTTGTATCAAAAGTTAAATTATAAATATATTACTAAGCGTCATAAAATAAAAAATGATGTTAAGTGTTTTAATCAGTCAAAATATTTAAAATAATTTTACTAATTAATGAAAGAAAATACAAAATTTCCATATAAACATACAAAGTTAAAAAACAATTAGGATAATGAATAGTTCGGACACAATGTAATTCATCATACAGAAATACAATTATTATTTTTGCTAATGAACATAAAAAATGGTGACCGAAATTTAAAAAAATTATAATAAGGTCAGCATCGTTGAACAGTCTGTAGAAGCAGAACATTTATACAGAACCCCAAATTTTAAAAACCTATTACTTCTTGAAAAAAAAAAATACATGCTCTAAAGATTAAACCCAACACAAATAATTAATCTTAACAAGCATCTTTCACCTAACCACTCGGAATACATATTTTTTGTTTATTCTAATTATACATATTTAAATTTTTATGAGATCAAACGTCTAATTTTAATATTTCGCATAGGTCTCTCAAATTTGTGAAACTGCTCTGACAAGGTAATGAACTTAATCAAAGCAAGAACAGAATTTTCAGCAGCCAAGGAAGAAAATAGATCAGCTTCATTAGAAATAGTAGAGCCGCCGCCGGCCAAATCGGAAAGAGCTCTAATAGCAATAAACGGTGTTTGTTGCTGGAGACAAATCAATGCAACTGCTGCACTTTCCATATCAACTGCAGTTACATTGAATTTCGAATTCAAAAATTCTCTGTAAGCACTATTGTCTAAAAATGTATTAGCACTAATTCCCTTGTCTACCCTTACAACCATTGGTGTTCTTGGCAAGCACTTTGTTGAATTGATACATTCTATTAGCTTCACACCCTGTAACATTCAAGATCATGTGGTTTTGTATTAGAAAATTATATAAACTATAATGCTGAATGAATATAATATATGTAATTTTTTAGGTCAAATAATAAAATCAAATGTTACATTGTTAAAGTTTTGACGCATTTTTAAATTTTTTTGTATGGCTGACGGTAAGCAATAAAAACATTAATTGCACTTTATTTTTGGATCATATTCAACAATTTTCAGACTTTCATATAATTTTAGCATTCTGACTGGTTAAAAGCTATTTTAAAATGTTGTTGAACTCAATTGAGAACAAGATAAGAGAGTTAAAACGTGTCATTACTTTAATTGTATTACACTTAAACATAATAATAATAGTTAAAAAAAAAGGGAATTGTTATTTCCAGAGCAATATTTGTTAATGCCAGAGCAATCCTTTTATTTCTTCATTGTTTGCTCTGTCATTAACAAATATTGCTCTGGAAATAACAACTAAAAAAAAAGGGGGTTATTAACGAAAGCTGGTAGTACCTGAACATGCTCGGCAACTTTGAAGTAATGCTCGTCGACGGGAACCCAAAACACATGTTGCCTAATTTCGGGAGTTCCATTTACAGGAAATATCTCTTCAGGTTGGTACCAAACTCTGTTCAAAAGATTTGTGTCATCTATAGTATTGAAATTGGAAAATTCAAGAAAACCAATATCTCTAGTATAATCTCCATTTGATTCTAAAGCAAGTTCGTCATTTGGCCCATCCCCATATCTCTGCACAATTTATAAATATATTAGAGCACAAAAATTAAAATCAAATTAGAATGTTAATTGATTAAATTAAATTAAATTTGGACCTGCCAATTCCAGAGACCAGTATGAGCCCAATATTGAGGAATGGTCACATCTCCAATTTCAAGTGAAGGATTTGCATTTCCTGCAATTCCATAATGCACAACTCCTTTCACCTTAAATAGACTTAAAAGTAATTGTGTTGTTACACCTGCATTTAACTATTTTCAAGGGTAAAATTAGAAATTTCTCTCTAAAAATTCAATATAAAATAGGGTTTTAAATGGAAAGAAATGAATGAACATACCATACTTAATCCTGTCATGACGATTATAACCTTCACATTTTCCACCTTCCCTATCCTGAATCTTCTTCCTGTGAATCACAAACAGTAATATTCATTGTGATGGCCAAAATTATTTTTAGATATCACAAAATCATGGAAAAATTTGAAATTATGTAAAGAAAAATACATGTAATAAAATAAAATGAAATGAAAATCCACAATAATAGATCACCCAAAAAAAATAACCATGACAATCAACTAAAAGTCAACTATAATAGTTAAATGACCTGAGAAATTATGGGGCTTTGGTTTGAATTAGCCGGGCGTATGACCCGGACTGAACTCGGTGGATGGAGTAAAACCAAATCAGTTTCTTATGCACAATCCTAGTTCGAATCTCCCTCCAATACTATAAAAAATCATAACAAAAATATGATAAAATAAAGTAAATACGTATAAACGAAACTGAAAAATGACCTGAGAAATCCAAATAGGGAAACTGAAGGTTAGGGTGAAAGCTTGCAGATTGGAGAAGAGGATTCATCTCGAAAGCATTTGGCGCTACAATACCCAAATATGGACCTTCTTTATTTACCGTATCAATCTTTTTCATGCTCTCTTCAGAAATTGCTCCATAAGCTTTATTTGCCGCAGTTAAAATCACAACTAAACCCACCAACGACAACTTAAAGAGACCCTTCTTCATCATTTTCTTTCTGCAACTTAAAAAATAACAGTATGAGTTTTCCATTTTCCAGAAATGGAGATTCGGAGAATATATATAGATTTTTTGGGTTTTCAGTCAATAATCAAACAATATGTATGGTGTGCCTAATAAAAAAATTATTAAGTGGGGCTCAAAATGGATAAGAAAGCGAAGAGCCTATACGTGGAATATTACTATGGGCTGAAAGGGATTACTAGCGTCCTTTTTTTTTTTTTTTTTAACATAGGAATTACTAGCGTCCTTTCCTTTCATTAATCATCGAATTATTGAGGCTTCCAAAACATGTGATCCACATGTACCGTGAATATTGGAATACAACTTTGGTTGCCTCTATTTTTTAAGAATCTAATCATTACATATAAATTTAATTTTGAATTGGAGTAGTTAAATTTAAACATCATACATTATTTACATATCATAAACGATTGATCGTACACGTCCCAGGGGGGTAATATATTTTAAGAGTTGGATTGCTTGTCTATTTAAATAAATAGGTGAGTTGGATTTAGAATGTCGTGAGCCAATATGATCTTATATTAGGTAGTATTTTGTTTCATGATTGTAATTCATTCTACACAATATTATATATGAATGTTACTAACATGGAATTAATAATAATATGAGACAAAACAAAATAACAAAGATTGAGATTTTATTTATTTCGGAGGTGCCGCATATAATAAAAGTATTTTATGAGTATGATAAATACTAATGTTTTTAAAATAAATATTAATATTTAAATAAATAGCATATAAATATTTTAATTTACTAAATTTTATAATTTTGATGTATTTAATTTTTTTAGTAGATAAATTGTAAATCAGATGAAGGGAGTATTAGTTAATTAAAACGATCGTCTTTTAAATAATAATAATAATAATAAGTTAACTAAAACGACCAAATCCATAACGTGGGTACTTGTATCAATAATATCCCTACCAATGGATTTAGATTTCCATTTGGTCACTGTGATTCTTTGACCAAATTAAATACGTAAGAAATGTTAAATTGCCATAAATAAATGGTCTCTATTGGTCTCTAGGAAGTAACGTGCACATTTTATTATAGTAAAAAAGCTTTCAATTTGGTGGCCTAAGCAAGGCTTTTCTTCCACAAGATTGCATTGAAATGGTCCAAGACGTTAAGGCAAGTGCCCGAAGGTAATTTTTTTTTTTTAATTATGGGAAATTAAGTACGTATGGACCCGTTTGTACTTAATTAAATAAAAATATAAAAGGAAAATTATACTAATATATTGCTCACTTTAGTAGTTTTATTTTAATAAACAGCAAATAAGTATAAGTGTTAAAATTAGGCAAATAATACATTTTTATTATTTTATCCATTTTCGAAATAATAGTTTTTATTATTTAAAAAAAAGAAATTGGAAAGAGTAGAAATCGTGAAAATAGAGGAACTAACTAGAAACTTCAACCGCATTTTCAAGCAATTCCAGTGATCAAATGACCGATCTAAGGCCATCGGACAAAAGCCCAAGCTACGCCGAGTGTTTTGAGTCGTCGTTCGTCGGCCAGAAAAGTAGATCGATCAGAAATTCCCTTTGCCACCGTTGCCTTTTTTGTATTTTTCAAGGCCTTATGACTATTTTTCGGAATATATTTGGGCACCATTTGACTTGTCTACCATATCATTTATGCATCAATCTAATAAAATAATGACATATCAATACGTAATTAATTAGAATAATGCAAGATTAGAAGAGAAAAAATAAAAAAAAGAAATACTACTAAAATTATTAATATATAACACATTACTACGAGAGAGAAAACCAACTTACTGATGTATCATTATCTTATTGGATTGGTGCATGAATGACGTGTTAGACCAGGTTTATTTAAGAATTTCTCATTTGCAAGAGCTTTAACTTGATACAGTCCCCCCCCCCCCCTTTATTTTTTTTTTCTTGGTAAATCATGATCCTGTTGGATCACCGCCTAAGGAATACAATGTGATTAGCGAATTAAACTAACGTTTACAAAAAAATAAATACCATATGAGATTCATGATATGCATGATCACACAATTATTTAGACATTTAAATTTATATAAATGACTAATTAGACACTTGAATTTGCATACAAGTGATCATTTGACACCTGAACTTGCAAAACTTTGAATAAACTCACACCTTACCACATATGTCCCTTTCTTTTGGGTGAAATGTCTAATAGATCATTTATGCAAAGTTCATATGTTTAATAGGTCACTCGTACAAAGTTCAAGTATTTAATAGGTCACTCGTACAAAGTTCAAGTATTTAAAAGGTCACTCGTGCAAAGTTCAAGTGTTTAATAGGTCACCCTTGTAAAGTTCAAGTGTTTAATAGGTTATTCATAAAATTCAGGGTTCCATTGGGGAAAACATATAAAGTTTGGTGGTTAAATTATTTATTTGGCTTACATAATTTCACCCCCAAACTTAAGCTTTATATGTTTTACCTACTGAAACTCTGAATTTGCGAGTGACCTATTTGACACCTAAATTTTATATGAATGACCTATTAGATTCTAAATTTTGCACCAATGATCTATTATACACGTCACCCAAGAAAAGAAGACTTGTGGGAAGGTATGAGTTTACTCAAATTTTTGCAAATTAAGTGTCTAAATAATCATTTGTATGCAAGTTCAAGTATCTAATAGGATATTTGTGTAAATTTAAGTGTCTAAATAATTACTCGCAAAATTTTTTCTTCCATTAGGGAAAAAATTGTAAAGTTGAGGGGGAAATTTGTATTTAGCCAATTTTTTTTTTCTTTTTTTTTTTTTTTTGGGGTGGGGGGTGTTTGGTTGTTAATTCGGCTACTTAATTTGAAAAAGTTGCAATTTTTTTTAAAAAAAAAATATTACTCAATAAGATGAAGTTTAATTTTGTACATAGAAAAAGGCATAATTATTTTAGCTGTACATATGAGAGCGGTATATATGAGAGTGTAAAATAATAATGGAAAATAAAATGCTGGTAATTATAAATATAGAAAGTAAAACAATTATTGTTGTTGATATAGGAAATATTTCATGTTATATTGTTAATTATAAATATAGAAAATGGAAAAGTGTTCTTATAAATAGGGATTAGTTCATGCTAAGGTAAAATCTCCTCCGTTGATTGGTACAATTTTTTTTCGTGTTTGGAGGAGTCTTAGTCTGTCTGAAATGAGAAATACAAAAAAGTTATAGTGGTAAACTATATAAAGAGAAAGGAAACTCATTTAGTTATTTAACGGGGAAATTGTAGTAAATGTTAAAAAATAAAGTTTTATTTAAGTATATAATACTTTTATATTTTTATTATTTTTATAGAATTTTTTATTTTTCTTTTACCTTATTTGTCTTTACTTAATATATTAAGTTTTTTATTTTTCTAAATCATTCGTTGGTATATAAATTTATTTTCTTTTATTTTATCAAGTGCCTCATGTTTCAACATCGCCGTCAGTTGTTGGGAAATAAATTTATTTTCTTTTATTTTCTTATAGCTTCCGCCATAACCAGTCACTGGCTGCCAACGGTTATCGGAAAATAAATTTATTTCCTTTTATTTATTTTTTCATTTCCAGCCATATATTACAGGAAAATAAATTTATTTTTATTTTATTTTCTTCCACTACCAGCTACCATTCACTAAGAATATAAATTTATATTATCTTATTTACTAGCAAAGCACAAATTCCATAAACAAATGACAACAAGAAAAATTTATACAAATATATAAATTTATATTCTCTTATTTACTAGCAAAACACAAATTCTATAATCAAATGACGGTAGAAAAAATTTATACAAATCTCATACAAGAATATAAATTTATATTCTCTTATTTAGCCCAAAGACCTTCAACCTCTACCATTCTCCGTTGTTTTGTTCTTACATTTTAGGCTCGAAATCAATGGCTTGTATTTCTTACCACAGCATCAACATTTACGATTACATGAATATTAACAACAAATTCAAATTTCACACCTCAATTCATCCAATAATGGCATCCTCTTTCAAGCCTAAGCAAGCCAGGACTACTCCTGCTATCCCATCGCCCCCTCGTCTAGTTAACAAGGTTCAGTTTCTACTCTCTCTTTGTATTTTTATTTGCTGCAAATAATCTTTTTTTGTTAATATTTTTTTTGTTGGACTCAGTTTAAGATTAGATAAGAAAGAGAGAGAGAAAGAGAGGTTTGATATTTGTTTGGTAGCAAATTATTGATTATTTCCATGATCAAATATGGGCTTGAATATAGATGAAGCATGAGCATCAGATTTGCCGAAAATCAAGGTTGCCGACT
>CATIWJ010076166.1:0-12364 GCA_949640765.1 Croton laevigatus | reverse complement strand
TTTTTGTTTTAAGGCTTCACTATATAAGGGCCTTTGATATGTCATTGTAAGGAACCTTTGCCGAATTTAACACAAGATTATTCTTCAAGAATATTCAATTGCTTTTCTTAGATTAGGGTGGATTCTCTAATTCTTGGATTGCATCACTAATTCAGATCTACTTATCAACTATGTTGTGGCGTTCTTCTGACTTCGTTCCTCAAATCCTTCGATCATTAGCGTTCTTGCTTTGTTAAGCAACGGGTGTTATAGGGGGTGGATTTTCCTTCGTTATTGGATTCGTATCAACATAACAAGAGTTCACGTCAATAAAAAAAAATTATGTAGTGCACAACATAGCATCGTAATATGATATAGTATTTATTCACGGCAAGTTCGGTAAAGGTCGTCTCACTGCAATGCATTCCTCCTATACTTTTATGTTCTGACTATTCCATGATGCTATCTAGTTGATCAAATCACAATTAAATTAATCCCTCATTCGTTTATACTTTATATTTTTATTTGTCCAATTATTATCTTTATAACTTTCACCATTACATTTATCTTAATATTTTCCCAATTAAATAATTACTTAGCGTCGACAATTTATTCAAAATACAACATCGATTATTTATATTCAAATTCCATTAATTTTAATATAAATCTCAATTTAGATAAATGTCATTATTTAATAAATTCATTAATTAAATTTGCGATATTTGAAATTTTGGTAATTCGTAATCCCGGTTTGACAAACGGATTTCATATTTAGGTTCAGGGCATCAAAATGATGTTGAATAAGTACTGTCGAAAAATCGGTCGCCAGAGGGAATATTCCGGTCACCGGCGGCAGAATATTCCGTCGCCAGCCGGTCACCGTCCGGTCGTTGGGAATCACAAATGGCATCCAAATTTTACACAAAATATATGTCTAGATTCGTCTCAAAGTCCGGTTTCCAAATATGTGATCAAATCTAACGGACTACCAGCCGTTTGGCCGAAAATTGCCAAAAACCTCACGATTAGTTGCCGGAAAACTAAACGTTCAATTTCGGTGACCAATCGGCATAAACTCAATGTCAGATTCAAGCTCATGTTATGGCGATTAAGAATTTACCTTCAATTTGGCTGGATCGTGGCTGGAGATCACCGAAAAATCAAGAAAACATTCGGCCGATTTGTACACGAATTTCAATCCGTCTATAGATCGGCAACAAGGCCTACATCATCGGAAAGCACTCATCGAGAGGAGTCCAAATCAGGTCTCAAGCCCACCGTCCGATCACCGGAGCGGCCAGGATCTACACCGAAAGCCGTTCAGCGGCGTTGATTTTGGGTCACCGAAAAACCGTATTTTCAGGCGGCAAGGCCTTTGTCAAGAGAAAGCCCTTGAAGAGAGGAGTCGACCGATGTCTTCAGATCTCCCATCCGGAACACGCCGGAAAATGGATTTGAAGATTCGGATGAATAGTGGCATGAATAGGAACCGGGTACTTTGAGCCGCGAGTACGAGCAGCTCCGGTGGTTTCTCGCTGCCGTGCTCACGCCGGTGGACTCGCCGGACTTGGGCTTCGTGGCGGCGGGAGAGTACCGGTAGCCGGCGCAGGGGTACGGCAGTGGAGCAGCCGGAAGTTCCTTTCTCTTTCCTCTCCCTTATTTTCTTCTTTTCTTCCCTTTTTTTTTTCTATTTTCCCATTTCTATTTCTGGTTTCTTTTTTTTTTTTTTCATTTCCCTTTCTAATTCCCACTTCATTATTTTCCCACACTTCTATCTTGCACACACTTCTAATTTTACCACACCCACATATAATTTATTTATCGATCTTAATTATAATTATCCCATCTAATTTTTAACCAATATTTAAAATTTTCGGGATGTTACAGTATTTGTTTTTCTTTTCTTTTAATTCACTTTAAGATGAAATCATGGTAGAATGGTAGAACATGTTTAATTTAATTGATTTAATTTATTTTTCAGATTTTTCTTAATTAATTTGTGAATATAAGAGTTAGGGTTTTACAAGTTTAAAATTAGGCATTTTAATTATTTTTTTTTTTTGGGATTGAAATTAAATTGATCTATTAAATTGAATTGGGATAATCTAGTTTCTGTTTATATGTTTGAAATTGGTGGATTTTTTGTTGGATTAAATTTTTAATATTATTTTTCTTACAAAATCAAATTATGTTTTTCGGAATATTTTAAATAGTGAATTTGAAGATTTTTAATAAATTGTAGAAAAATCAAATTAACCTGAAATTTTAATATATATTTCTTCCAAATGTCTAGTTTATGTGAAAAATATTTTAAAATTTTTTTATTGTTGATTTATTTATGAAATTAATTATTTTCTGAACTGCTATAGGCTGAATATCATGGCTGGACTAGTTTGATTGCACAATTAGTTTGAGGGACTTATTTGTCTCTGTTTGACTTGAAATTTTACAAAGACTATGTTTTAATGTTTAAGTTTGTTTTGTAAAATTTTTAGAATTTTTGCTGCAAGATATTATTTTCTTTAAATTTTCAAAGTAGGGAGCTGTTTTGATAAATTATGATGCCTTTAACTCTAAATGTTGTAAACTCATATTTAAATGAGTATTAATATTATATTGAGTTTAACTAAGCTTCCAAAATAATTTTTAATATTCTGAAATTATTTTTTTATATTTAGTTCATGCATCATTTTGTTGTAGTCTTTTCGTCATGTCTTGTTAATAGAATGTTATTCATTTAAGAAGTTTTTTTTGTCAACACTCAGGGTTTGACCTAGTGGATTTTTAGCAGTGGGAACTGAGGTAAGTTCTATGGATATATTTCTTTTGTTTGTGACATGTTATTTACTAACCAAATAATATATATATATATATATTCACTATATAATATTCCTTCTGTACCCAAGCTAGCATGTGATTAGGAGACAGAGAAATGTGCGTGTTTTGATATATTGTCTGATTTATTGATTATGAAATTACTTGTGATGTGTGATGGTGTGTTATATGGGGACGGAAGATGCTAGACCGAGGAGATGCTTGATTCTTGTTTGCTTTGGATTTATGCTAGTAATAAAGACTAAGGCCTTCTTGACGCTTGTGGTTGAAATAAGGATGATGCTTGTTATATATATTTTGATTTTTGAGGTAGTATAAGGGTGGGAAAATATTCGAAAAATTGGTAGTATCGATACACCATCATGTTTGGAATTGTTTATGATTGAATTATCTGCTTTTGGTATTATTATTTTAGAAGTGTTTCCCTGCCATTCATAGGTTTACTAAGCGCCTATATATAACGTTTACATCCATATAGGTTATTTTGCAGGTTTCCGATAATTCCGCTGTGGCGAGGCTCAAATTCTTTCCTCTTAATCCAAGCATCCAAGTTGAGTTAGTCTATTTAGTTTATCTAGATTTTTTGTCTAGTTGATTTCCGGATTGTAAAAAGTTGTTTTGTTTTTTGTATTTGTAAATTAAAGAAATTTTCTCATAGTAATTTCTGGTATAATTTGCTTTTTAGTTATGGTTTTTTTTTTAAGGCTTGTGTAGTCAGATTTCGGTCTGATTGCACGTCAGTCTCACCCCTCGAATTTGGATCATGACAATCACAAGAGGGATTTTGGAGGATTTTTGTATGGATCGAAGGTCCGATACCTATTTGTACACAATTTCCAATATTTTGTGTGATTTGCCTTAAAAGATTGCCATGACAGTACTCAAGAATGACGTGAAAGGCAGTGTGGAGTGCCGTGATGGCACTCTATCCTTTCTTGGGGAGCCTAACGAATACATGGCAAATGATGCACTTTCTGATTCTTGGGAATTATTTCAGTCTGCCAGGCGTCTAGGACAAACGGTAAAATGCCAATAAATAGGACATCTTTTGATGGCAGACGAGTGTCTAGGGTAGAGTTGAACTCGGGGAGGGTTTGAGGTGGATTTTCTAGAATCCGTCCCTGCCCCACTAACTAAAATTTCACCCCACCCCGCATCCCACACCTCGCTGCGAGTTGGGTTTTTTGGATCACGGGGTGAATCGGGTTATCCGTGGGTTTATCCGCAGGATTTTTTTTAGAATAACAAAAAAAATTTATGAAGCAAAAAATAATAGGCTTGAACTTCAAATGCACAGATGGATTCAGGTTGAGCAATAATGGATTGAAGTAAAGAAGCAGCCTTTTGTTCATCTTTAATTGCAAGGAATGATCAAATCTAAGTAGTGCATGACTTCACAAGGAAGAAGACCTTCCAGTAGAAACTTAAAATAAAATATATTCCAGAAGTACACTCTTCTAATTACATTTCCAAATACAAAATAAATCAACAATCATCATATTTAAATTCAAAATTAAAATACATTTTACAGAAATAATTTGAGGCAAGTGGAAAGATTATGAACACCTGTACTCATTTGCAATTTTATACAACCATCTCATAAAACAGAAAAGAAAACAAATTAAAGAAGAAAAACAGCGCTATTTAAGATTAGGAACTTTTCTAAAAGAGATTTAATGAGAAGGAAATGAAGTATAGAATAAGACATAAATAGAAAGAGAAAAAGCATTCATTGCAGAATGATAAAGAGACTACAGCGTACAAATCACAGAAAGAGAAAACAACATCATACAAATAACTCAAAATATATAAAATTTTCCAATACAAGAATATAAAGATCTACTCCATCTGCGCGTGTTCCACCATTAATTGAGCTCTGCTGCTTTCCAGATAAGATTCTTAGAATCCGAGAGATGCAATTTCTTTGCCATTTCTAAGAGTTGAAATGAGAGAGTAGAAGAAGAAAAGAGAAATTAGATGAGAAGGGGGCGGCGAAGAAGAAAAGAGATGACCTAGGTTTTCATTTATAACTAAAATTACGAAAATGCCATTCAACCAGGCGGGTTTACCAAAATCTGTCCTCGTCCCCGCCCCAAACCCGTAGCATGTTTCATTTTTTAAACATCTCCACGCGGGTCGAATTAGCGGATATCCCCAACAGATTGAATCACATGCTCAACCCTAGTCTAGGGTGAATAGTAAAATGCCTATAAATAGGACATCTTTTGACGGTCGAATGGACTTTTAGTGGAATTTAGGGTTTCTAAATACTATTTTAAGCTTTTTGAAGATTCCTAGTTGGATAGCCTACTATAAGCTAGTGAACAATATGATAACAGAATTGATGTTGAACGTCTGCTAAAACGTTAACAAATGTTCTAAGAAATATGGTTTCTCAAATGAGTTATTACTGCAAATCAGAAGTGAACCCAACATCTCAAATTTGGTGGAGTAAGAAAGACTAAAAGTGAAGCATGTTAACTAAAATTTTCTTTTTTTCAAAAAAAAAAAATTTACTTGAAAATTTAAAGAAATCTTTTATTAATGGTGGGGCAAGTGACCCAATACCCATGTGTACGTCCACCCCTGCCACTAATAGTATTTTTGCCAACTTGCGGTGGTCATCTAGAGATATTGAGGGCACCAATCTCCTCCTCTTAACGAGCTTATTCTTTTGATGTAAACACCCAGTGATTTATATGCCAATTCAGTGACAATAATTAATAGAGTTTCGAATCGTTTTTGTTCTATTCTGGCTAAACCGTGAATAACCAAAGAGAAATATCATCATTTTTGAAATCAATGTAGGGAAACCAATAAGATATCCCGAAGTGTAAGAATTTTAGCCGTTGGTATTTTTTGGCCACCACTGGTGAAAGAACAAAGGTGGCATCACTTAAGAGTATAATTAACAAAATCATAGAAACCAGAGAGTAATTCTTTTATTTGAAACTTGACGAAAAAACCTACGAAGGACCCATGAATTTAATGTGCAAAATCTCAATAACTTGTAAATCTATTTTAATAACTCGAGTACATGAGAGTCTGTCTAAGAAAACCATGGGGCAAGTTTGTCTAAAAAAACCATGGGAGCAAGAGAGCAGCTTCCTATTTTCTATCAAAAATATTAAAAATATTCTTACAAAAAATAATTATTATATTTATTGAAATTTTCTTGCCTACTTCAGGTGTATGACCCTACATATACACCAAGCTAATAGATTAATGCCAAATATTATTTTATTATTTTTAATTGTTTTATTTTTATCGTTTTAAAATTAATAGATCCTTAACCTTGGTTAATTGGGTTAACTGATTAAAATAATCTATGGGGTTAGTGTGAATATGCGCAATACAAACTAGAGTAGAGAAGAAAATTCTATATTTATTATGATTTTCATAGTATTAAAAATTTTAAAGAAATTAGTTTTAATATAAGGTTAATATTATAAAAGGCCTAACTTAAATTTTGAAAATAACATTTAGTATTATTATATTATTAGTTTTTATAAGGGCCATATTTTAATTTTTTCCTCATAAAAGGCCATATGAGTTTTCTTTATAATAGTTTTCTTTATAAATTGTTCATAGTTTGTTTATATGTTTATAAAATGTTTATAATTAAAATGTGGTTATTTGAAAATTATTCTTGAAAAATATGACCTTTATTAAGATGTGATAAAATTTAGTGGATTAATTATATCATAATCCCTTTAATATATTTAGAGAGGATTACTCTCAAATCCCTCTAATTTTGCTAATTAGACTCCCTAGTCCTTATGGATTGAAAATTGAATTTATGGTACTCACAATTTTGGGTTGTTAACCTTTAGGTCCTTCCGTTCTGTTTATAATAAAAGATAATTTTTCTAAAATACATCTTTCTCATAAGTTCAGGGATTAAATGGAAATTTTACTTGAAAATAAAAAAAAATTGAAATAAATCTGAAATTAGAGAGGGAGCATATTAAAAGACGGAACCAAACTCGTTGTTGTCATCGAAGGTGTTAAAACTGATAAACCAAGGCCAGATTCTTAAAGCTGTGTCCGGCGAACTCATTGATACTCTTAGTAGCTTTGACCACGGACGGCGGTGAAAAAGAAGAAAAAAAGAAGTTTTGCTACCGAATCTTCATACATCAATTGTTAACGAAATTGATAGCACAATTGAACCGCTAGCGTAATATTTCCGTAAATGTATATATTTAATGAGTTTTGGCCGAGTTATTAGTTTGGGCAAATGACCTAAAAAGTTGAAACGATAATTTAGATATCGGACAAAAGTTTTACGGTCTTAAATCAAGAAGTGTCATCCCCATCGACCTAAATCACCTTACCGAATAGAATGAACGACCTAACGATTAATGCCTCAAAAGTACTATAAGGACCATTAAATCCATATTTCAAACTATAAAAAAACATTTAATAATAAAATAAATTAAATAACAATTTTAATATTGACACAAAGGGCGATAGGCTTGATTTATTTCTATAGGCTGCATCTTCTCCAATCAACATAATCTAATCTAATTAATAACATTTAATAAAGGAAATCAGGCTAATTGCTGAACACATTTTTCATACACTAAAACAGGGAAAAAACAATTAAAAAAAACAAAAATAACAAACTCAGTTCAAAATCATTTTTATAATATTCAGCGACAGCTACTAATTTGAAGCCAATCATCCTGTTCACTACAAAAATTTAATTGTCCAATCATCTGCAATTGGAACCGTAGGTTTGCGAATGGTCACAAAAGATGCTCTGCCTCCAACTCCAAACCTAAGCGGCCCAAGCTCAATTTCAACCTTCTGATTTAATGGTTCGATTAATGCACTCTTCTGGCCAGGAGAGTATCCAAGCAGTATCACCCTTTCTATGACACAGCTTGAGGAGAACTTAGATTTGCCACCCAAATTTATAGATGTAAGCACCCCATTTGAGAACAAAAAACGACGATGGATGTACGCCCCTTTCATAAATTCATAACTTTTACCATCATCAATATACAGATCACCTTCAGCTCCTCCAGAACTATTTACAGCAATCACCTATACATACAAATACACACTACTTAAGACCCTCCAAACAATGCCAAAACTTTTTCATATACTCATGCAAACGCAACAGTAAAGGCTCAGCACAGGGCCTGAGCTGCTAAATTAAAACCTAGCCAAAATAATATATTAATGCTTAAATGAATAGTAAAAATATAACTTGTAAATTATTAAATAGGACAAAAGAAACACATCTGTTAGAAAATAAATTCAAATATTAAATAGAATTTATTAGTTTATTCAATTTGCAGGGTTTAACTACTCCATGTCAGAGTTATTAATTTAAGCAGATTAAATTATTAAGAAAACCATGAGTTAATGTTTATGTTTCAGTTTCTCACATCACACAATATAAAGGTATGCTTATGTATCTATAAAAAAAATGTGACCATTATTCCTACATTCTCCCTAACCGGTACACTTAACAATTCATTTTTAATGCAGAAGCATCAATGAACTTGTTAAAATAACATTTAGTTAATAATTACAGTAATCTGCAGCTATGGCAAGCAAATTCATGAGAAATGTACTAAATTAATCATTGCAGACATGAACTAGGTTCCCTATATCATGTAAGCAGGAATCTTTGCATAGTTGTCGTATGCTGGTTAGGTATGAGAGAGAGAGAGAGAGAGAGAGAGAAGATGGCCAGGTGACGGTAGAATTGGGCAGAGGGAGCAAAATATGACTAAATACGAAACATCATTGCACTGAAACTAGACCGATTGATTGGTTAAAAATACCATGTGTGATTCATTGATTCTGTACCCTCTAACGTGTGCCTTATGGAACACTAACTTTAGCAATTCTAAACAGCCAAGGTGCAATGACAATCTAGATCATGCAATCCTGAACAAGTTGATAGCGAAGCAACAATTTCTGGTAATACTGGTTAAGTGGTTATGACTGTGAAAGACAAAACATTGCATTATAAATCCTCTAACATAATTTCCATACGCACAAGAATTGGAATATGTATGTGAAATCAGAAAGCCTAAACCCGGGTAGTGAAGACCAAAGCCTAAACCCGGGTGGTGAAGACCAGGTGAGAAGAGCATATATTAAAAAGTTATCAGTTGTCGATGTCAATAACATACCAGAGTATAAGGATCATTCAACATCTGGGTGGAGCTTCGACGAAACCTGTCTTTCCTTGGTATGATAGTTCCAGCCCTTTGGAAAGCAGGAATGCTCTCCTCTGAAACCTCCAGATTGTGGGTGTGGCCTCCCTTGAATGGAGTTCCAGTTCTAAGGTCGTACCATGATTCTTTCCCAGGCAAATAGACAGATGCATACTTAGCTTGCTGGTAAAAATAAAATATGAAATATTTAAATTTCATACGCCAATGAGGAGAAGTGAAGAGGAATATAATTGATATAAAATATCAAAAAGATAAGATCAAAGTAGCACCTCTGAGTAGATCCCTTGCACCAGAAGATTGCCTCCCACCAAGAAAGCTTCATCATTGTTGAAAGTGCCTTCATCAGCAGGGAACTCCATCCACAAAGGACGCATAACAGGAATACCACTAACATTGGCTTCTCTGAATAATGTGTAGAAATATGGCAGCAACATGTAACGAATATGTATGGCCTCTCTAATAAGCTGTGTATTTCGCTCTCTGCAATCATTTAAGAACATCCATTTCAGGACTGAATAAGAATATGAGTTCAGCACAGCACAAATGATGCATTAGAATAATTAAAGAATGCAAAGTTAATTTTGTTTTGAGTTCAGTTCAAGCAGCAACCATATTTAGCATGACCTGCCGAAGATCTTAATATCATCACTCACATATTACCATTTTAAAAGTACTCCAAAGGAATGAAAAATATATCTAATAGCATTAAGCTCAAGTTCTAAATGACATACAATAACATCTTTACTGATAATCAGTCAGAAGAATAAATAAATAACAGTAATAAAAAAACAAATAATTCCACTGAGGTGATGAGAAAAGAAAGTAAATGATAAAAATGGGCCAAAAAGAGGCAGAAATGGCAGCAGACTGAAGCCAAAAGAAGAAAAGAAAGAGGAATTGGATCACTCATTCTGGAAGGAGCAAAAATCTGGAAGTATATTCTTTAGAAAAACATTCGACGCATGCGCAACTAATTTGGTTATTTAATAGAAAACTTCGCTAGCAGGCCAGGGATAACGGAAAACCTCCCAATGCTTTGGTTTTAAGTTTTAGTTTGGTATCCACAATCAATTGAGCAATGTATTCTATTTTTTCCCTTGTGCTTCAATCTAATGCATGAAGTGGTTATGTACTCTTATCAGTAAAAGAATGTGCAAGAACAAGATTACAAAAGCTGGCAATTAGAAGCCCTTACCTAGTGCAACAATGCACCTAAAAAAACCAAAAGCTACCATCTATCCAAAAGAATGAAAGGAGAAAAGTGCATAAAGCAGAACTTATAAGATGCTAACTTAAAATGCAGAGAAAATGTACCCAAATAGCCAAGGCTCTCTTCTTTTAGTGTCCTGATGCGCATGAGCTCGAAAGAAAGGATAGTAAGCACCAAGTTGATACCAGCGAACAAGTAACTCAGGCTCTGGATTCCCAAAGAATCCACCAACATCAGCACCTGAAAGGGAGACGAGGCAAAAAAAAATTATCAATTGTGACCATGAGGAACTAATAACTGAGATCAAACAAAGAAATCATAATTACCAGAGAATGACATTCCAGTCAAACCAAGAGTCAAAATCATTGGAACTGAAACCCTCATGTGATCCCAATCTGCTGTATTATCTCCGGTCCAGACAGCCCCGTGCCTCTGACTTCCAGCAAAGAATGCTCTTGACAAAACAAAGGGCCTGTCTTTTCCATCTCCACGCCTTAGAAGACCATCAGATGTTGCCATGTGAAAGTACAAACCATAGGAATTATGCAATTCTCTGTGCTCCATGCCACCAAAATGCAAAGCATCTCTTGGCATCGTCAACTGATCAAAAGGAAAAGTTAGTTCCTTTGCTCACAAAGCATCTTAAGGTCTTAAAGATAAAATTATACAATCAAGTCTTCTTATTCCTTAATTTTAAGTAGCCCAAACTTAGGTATAACAGCGCTTTAGTCCCTTATGTTTCATATGCTATGCTCATTAACATTACATAATAGAAATTTCGAGGTCTAATGTGTGTTTGTTATGTATAGAAATAGAACACTATAGAGGCAAAAAAAAAAATAGAACACTATAGATTCAAGAACTACAAAATAGAACACTATAGATTCAAGAACTATCCCATACAAAAAAATTATTTTTTTGACAGCTGTTAGCAATTGGTTAATAAACCATTGCTGAAATTATTACAATATAACTGGATTTAGAATTCAGGGAACATATAGTTCAACTGAAAGAAAAGTTGAAAAACAATATTTGTTCACAAACCCAATGTATATTAAAATATATTCAAATTAATATTCAGAATTTATAAGACCTCCCCACTCCATTCACCTTTCCATTGCTTAGTACAATCTCTTTCTTCTTGGTTGACATTTCATGGCAAACAAAAAAATTTTGTAAAAAATTTTCAGTATTGATGAGCAAAAGGAGAAAGGTAATGCTCCAAAGAAGAAGTAAAACCAGGGCGAGTGAGATGAAGATAGCATGGACAACAAAGAGATGAATAATATCATATAAATATGGTAAAATGGCCCATTTTGTTATTCCAACAAGAAATTACAATCAAATGCTCCGAAATTGGGAAAAAAATGTCCATTCAAACGCTCAATTTCAAGAAAAAGCAATGAAAATAAAATACCTGAAGTTTTGAAAAGTTTAAACTTCAAGCAACCTATCCAAAATAATTTTCCTTTCACAATGGAACTTCTCCGTTTAATTCAGTAATACTCAGAAACTAATGTGAAAATTATCAGATGGATACTAAATTGCTCTTTCAGGTGGGAAATTTTAGTGAATAGGAAATGCACTACAGGTGGGAAAATTTTGCTCAGTAAGGCATCAGATGCACCTTTTCCTACAGTTTTTCAGCTCCACGATACACAACAAAAGAAGTAGAATGGTAATTATACACGATCTGAACCCTAATGTTTTTCAACCATTGTTCTCTTAAAATTTTCTCATTTATGTACTGAGAAAAATAAGTATCTCCAATATACCAGCAGTTACCAATTAAGACTTATCCAAAAAGAAAATTCAGGTGGAAATTAAAATCTATTCACAAGTAAACCATAAGCCATCATGTATTCCTGAAAGTAAGCGCAAGGCTATCATCCATGATCTCCGGTGGAAATATATATATATATATATATTAATAAAACTTATACTAATAATATTTAAGAAGAAAAAGAATACCTCTGGGCCATTGAACACAGAAGGCTCGTTCATATCGTTCCAAATATACAACGAAGGGGTGGAACCAACATAATTGCTATACGAAAACCTATCAGCCCACCATGACCTTATTTCTGGATTCAACATATCCAAGTAGGAAGACGAACCAGGCCAGCACCATCCATCAAAA
>CATIWJ010076015.1:0-14177 GCA_949640765.1 Croton laevigatus | reverse complement strand
TTTATTTATCATTATTATTATTATAAAATATTTATTAATTTACTCTTTGGTTCTTCACAATAATATATTTCCCAATTAAATTCTAAATTGCATTTATTAGTTCGCTGTTGTCTTAACTTCCTCGATAGAGTTAATCATTGTTTAAACTTTTAATTATTTATAAGACTTTATTTTACTGTCGAATTTTCGATAGACACTGATTATAATCTTTATACACACTTTATTTATTAACTAGCTCTCAAAATTTAAATTCACTTCTCCAAAAATTTAATCTATTATTTCGATTATTAACTAGTATTACTATATTTCTAATATCACAAAGTTCGGGATGTGACACGGCCGCCGCCTACCCTGCCCGCCTCTGCCGACGGCTCCGTTCGCTGACGCTGACGCCTGTGTGCCGGAAATAGAGGTGAGTTTGTTTAAAATTTTTGTTAAATGTTAGATAATTTAACTTATCAATTTTAAGTCCTTTTGTTCTGTTTTTCCCTAATTTGCTTATTAGGTATTACTGTTTCTTGATACCTTTGACACTTCCTATACTTGTTGTTGCTGTATACTTCCATTGGCTTAGCATGAAGCTTTTTAACATGCTTGATTCATAATGTTTCTGTAGTTCAAGCATCAATTTTAGAATTAGATCAACTGCAGAAGGGAGAAAGAAAGAAGGAAGAAAAAGAGAAACAATTTCCCGGTATTCCTTACATCTAGCTTGCTAAATTTCATATTGTTGAATTCAATTTAACTTTGTTTAGATTTTGATGCTATTGCTTCCCTTACTTTTGGGTTTGTAAATTGTACTATTGCAGTAGCTATCAATTTGAAATGAGAAGTTGCTCTTTCTTGATTTAAGAAACTGAATTATGCAAATGCTGTTAGAAAATATGTGTCTAGTTTGTTTCCTACTCAATTCATTGAAAAAGCTTTTTATTATTTCAAAAGATCCCATTTTTTTCCTCTTGACATGATAAGAAAGCTGCCGGTATGTATTAATGATGATAACTCTTGAAACCAGAAATGTGCTTTGGAATTTTTCAGCATCTTTTTAGTGCTCTTACTGTATTTGTTTGATGATTACAATTTGCGAACAAAATTTCATGACATTTGTTTATTTTCAAAGGGACGCTTAGATTATATTGTCATTCTTTCTTTTCCCTTTCCATAAGAATGAATTTGGACTACAAACACCAAAGTGAGACTTCTAGTGATTTTATGAGATATTCCACCATCCCCATGTAGAGCTAGTAAGATATTTATTGCATAATATTGTTAGAAAATATGTGTCTAGTTTGTTTCCTACTCCGGCCCTTTTGATTAATGGATGCTTTGAAGGGTTGTTATGGTTGTTCTATTCCTTTGAACCTCCATCAAATCAGCCCAACCATGATGTATGTTAATTAACTTTTTTATATTCAAATTATTTTTATTGTGTGTTTGAAGTTAAAACTTTTCCTGAGACAATGAGTAGGTAGAATTTGAGCCTCACGCCGATTTTCTGACTATGTCACTCACTGGGCTTAAATTATTTGGCTTGTTTTTGTTATTTTACTTTTATTTGATTCTTTCTTATCCCATTTTTATAATAATAATTCTTTTTTTGTCCCATCCTTATAATAATTATCCTTCTCATTATGCTGTCTGCCACATTTTTTTTTATGTCACTTGTTTGCTTTCTTTCTTCGTTCACGTCATTTCTTGTTTTTTTTATTATTATTTTATTATTTTTTTAAATTTAATTATTATTTTATTATTTATTATTTTATTAAAAATATCTACCCATCTACAAGACTATATTATCCTTTATTATTCTAATAATTTACATAAAATTTTACAGAGCTAAATTTCGATTTACGGTTTCACCGCTTTTTATCGGTGTCCCTAAAAATTGAAAATTACCCCTTATAACGAAATTCTATAAAATTTATACTTAAATTATTCATTTCGAGTTTCAAATTTCAAATTTGATATTTTTAAAACATAATTCTGCTTCTAAAATTTTTGGAGTGTCAAAATAACTAAAATACTCTAAAACAAATTTTATGGCTAAATTAGTCTTTTTTAATTTAAATTAAATATTTAAAAATTAGGGTGCTACACAAAGACTTTAAAATATATTTTAGGATGAGAAAAATAATAAAATTTAATTAAATCAATTTACGGTGATCTGGAATTACATTCAGCTCTTAATTTAATTAAAAAATTTAATTTACTAATAAAAAATAAAATTTATTAATTTTTAAATATAATTTTTTTTAAAATTTTATGGTTCATCGAAATATTTTTAATATAAAAAGTTAAATATTAAAATAATTAATGTTCAACCACAAAATATAAAATCTTACCAAACACAATTTCCGATTTTGCCATTTATCAGTTATTCATAATTCTATTCCTATTTTATCCTCTGTACCAAATGCCCTCATGTTTGCGTAAAATTACAAACACTGCATCCAATACTAATATCATAGGCAAGTGCACTAGAGTGGGTCCCACGTTAAATATTTGGAATAATTTATATTCTACTTTGTTTATGCTTTTGATTGTTAATTAGGTTTGGTGAAGAGTCTTTTCATTTTAGCTTTTTCCACCGACTAATAATTGTACTTTTATCTATTTGGTAACATTATAAATAAATAAAAATGTAAGGAATTTATTTAGAAAATAAAATGAAGAATAACTCATCATTATTATTGGCCCACCAATTTTTAAAATAAATAAAATAAAATCTCTTTTCACCGGAAAAAAAAAATTGCTTTCTTTTCTTTCATATTTTTATGGGTTATAGAATTAGATTAGTTTTTTTTTTAAAAAGGAATTAGACAATGTTAAGAATTATAAATTTTTTCTTTACTATTTTTAAATAAATATCTCATTCATAATTTTTTTATTATGTTAGAATTATAATTTTTTTAATGTATAAAAATACTAATTTACTTTTCATTTAAAAGTTTTGATAAAATAAAATAAAATCTTAAATTAAAATGTAACTAAATAATAAAAAGGGCAAACGCTTTTTAATTTGGGGTTTGAATAGATATATTTTTTAATTGTTGTGTCATTAATTTTTTTAAAATTATTTTATTTTAATTTTGTAAAGACATTGATAATATTTTTTATCAGCAAAAATTTAATTATATTTATTTATTTAAATAAAAAAAACAATGATAATGCTATTTCTTATTCATTAATAAGAAATATTACATATGCAAATTTTACTTTTAAAAAATACAAATAATATAAAATTTTATTTAAATTTCATTAATCCAACAACAGTTACAAACTTTTTTTTTTCATTAAGTATACTAATTGTGGACTAAAATATATCTCATTTAATTTAAGATTTAGAGTGGAAAAAATCTATACCATAAATAAATGAAGATAACTGTATTTGTAAGTTGTTCTAATAAATTAAAAATTAGAAATAATGCGGATCTGTTCTTTTTTTTTCCTAGGTCTTCCTCTGCGGCAGACTAATGAAACCCTTTTGTCTTCGTGCATCTTTGGGCGCCGATCTCCTTTCCTTATCGGATCTGGTTGCTGTGGACTTCTTGTCCTCTCTTCTACTTCCTCTTCTTTTCCCAGATCTATTACCCTTCTTCTTTCTATTTTTTTCCTTGTATCTCTGCATTATCCCTCTTTTTTCACTCTATTTTCTTCAGAGGTGCTTTTTGTTCTGTTTTATTACTCGATGGCGGATGAGTTGGAAGGGTTATGGCACAACCTCTCCCTGGATCATAATGGCTCCGATGGGTCGGATAATGAAGCTCTGATTGATGATAATACCCTTGACGAATGTAAAGCTGGAAATAAATTAAATCTTATTGGCCGCTTGTTTCTCAGTAAACCTTACAACATTGATGCTATGAAATCAGCTCTAGGTAAGGCGTGAAACTTCTCCAATGATTTCAGTATTGAAGAAGTGGCAGAGCGTACCTTCCTTTTCAAATTTTCTTCAGTCATTGACAGAGGTAAGGTTCTTCTTCGGCAGCCTTGGTCTTTCAATAAAGCATTACTGGTTTTCCAAGAGGTTAATGATTTTGATAATGTTAATGATCTCTCTTTCACTCATTGCCCTTTCTGGATCAATCTTGTCCGAATTTCGATTGGATTGGGGACAGAAAAAGTGGGTCGTATTCTGGGTTCTAAAGCTGGCGAGGTTCTTGAGGTACAGAAAGGTATGGGTAGAGAGGGTGCTAGTATTGGTCTAAAGGTCAGAGTGTTAGTTGACATTACAAAGGCTCTGAAGAAAGGATGTTGGCTAACGCTATCTAATGGTAGGAAATCCTGGGTTGATTTTGAATACTACAAACTTCCAGATTTCTGTTATGTCTGTGGATCTCTTGCTCACCTTGAAAAAGATTGTGATTTGGTTATAAAATGTAAGTTGGCCAAAACTGAAATCAAATATGCTTATGGTCCGTCGCTTAGAGCGGGTAATGCTCATTATGTGAAGATTTTGCCTTCAGATTCTAAATCTGTCACCTTGAACTGTCAGCTTGGGATTTCTTCTGCTCATCGACAAGCAAATCCTAACAAAGACCAATGTGTGTCACGATAGGTGGAGGATACTGCGGACTCTTTCACTACACGTGCGATTAAAACAAACTTAATTCCTGTTGAAACGGTAAGTAAACTTCATTCCTCTGCTGGTATTTTGACTCATAATGGGCCAAGTAATAATTCTTCTTTGGTGAATGTCATTGATAACCCTCCTACTGAAGCTCCAAAATCGCAACCCCAATTAGTCCCTTCTCCACCTTTGAATCAGCCGGTCAATTCTATTCCTTCAGTTTCGTTGCATAGAGGGGCATGTATTGAAATTACGGCTAGTACTAATCAACAAGATGTTGCTTTGATATTAAAAAAAAGAAAAGATCAGGAACTTATCCAAGACATCACTAGCAACCCGCCTGATGATTTGAGAAATATGGTTATCTCAGGTTCTGCTGCTATTATCAACAGTCCAGCGGGTTCTATTAAACGCAGGAAAGGACTGCCAGTCTCAATCACTTCAAGTAAAAAGGATGGATTCTCACGTGTATCTCTTGAGAATTGTAGTAATAACTCCTCTCCCTCTGCAACTTCTCTGGTCAATGTTTGTGTGTCCCAATCCTTTGATTTGAAGCCGGGTTCAGCTTCAAAAAAGCCTTTCCGTAAATCAGTCAAAAAATCGGTAAGCTCCACTCATCCTAAATCTGCCTTGACTAATGCTTCTGTTGCCTGTGATTTAGGCCTTTCGCAAGCGATGCAGAACACTCTTTCGGGAATTGCTCAACCTTCTAATAAATTATCGGCCGACTCTGGGGATACCGGGGTCCGCCGTTCATCATGAATTGCCTAGTTTGGAACCGTCGGGGTTTGGGGTTGGCCCAGACAGTTCGGGAAGTGGGCAGATTGGTTCATCTGCATAAACCTCACCTCCTCTTCTTATCGGAGACAAAAAAAAGAAGTAAAGGTATGGAATTATTGCGTGTACGTTGGGGTTTTCAGGGATGTTTGACTGTTGACTCTGTAGGTAAAAGCGGAGGTCTAGCTCTACTTTGGACGGATGATATATCTCTCTCTATCACTTCTTACTCTGTTAATCACATTGACTGTATTGTGACCCAAGATAGTGGCTCATGGCGATTTACTGGCTTTTATGGTTCTCCGGCGGCTGCTAATAGAAATGTCTCTTGGGATCTTCTGCGCTCCTTAAATACTCAGTTATCTCTACCCTGGTTATGTGCGGGAGATTTTAATGAGCTCCTTTATGCCGATGAAAAATATGGGGGTGCTCCCAGGTCTGTTGCACTTATGAATGCTTTTCTTTCTGTGATTCAGGACTGTGGGTTTATGGAGGTCCCTTTTGACGGCCCTAAATTCACTTGGTCTAGAGGAAGAGGGTCAAATATGATACTGGAGAGATTAGACAGGTGCGTTGCTAATGCTGCCTTTCTACATATTTTTCCGTTTTTACTTGAAAGGCATTTAATCTCTGGGAAATCAGATCATCTCACTATTTTGTTGGAAATCAAAAGTTGCAGGGGTGTCAAATTTAAACCTAAGAAGACTTTTCTTTTTGAGAACATGTGGCTCAAACATCCAACTTTCAAAGAAACCCTTGAAGAAGCCTGACAAGGTAATCATATTAATTCTTTCTTTGAGTTGTCCAAAAAACTGCAAAGCTGCTCTGAGAAGCTGTCGGCCTGGAATAGGGACATTTATGGCAACGTACAGAAAGAAATCACTAGTACAAAGAAGAAATTAGCTGTCCTATTGAATGATGTGGGTTCTCCAAATGTCTGTGCTGAAATTACCTCATGTCGTGACAAATTGGCTGAGTTAGAATCCAATGAAGAGGTTCTTTGGAAGCAGAGATCTCGGGACAAATGGGTTGAAGAGGGGGACAGGAATACTAGATTCTTTCATGGCATTGCATCTCAACGTAGAAGAAATAATACTGTGCACTTGATTATTACAGATTCGGGAGAGGAGTTGCGTAAGTTTGATGATATTGTCAAAAATTTCACTGAATTTTTTTCTACTCTCTTTACATCCTCTAATCCAAGTTCCATACAAGAGGTTGTGAATTGTGTTTCTAGCAGAATCTCTCAAGATCAATTTGATTTGCTCAATGCTCCTTACACAGCTGATGAAATCAAGGCGGCAGTATTTGAGCTAGATGATGATAAAGCTCCAGGTCCTGATGGTTTTAATGCCTGTTTTTATAAGAAGAATTGGAGCCAGGTGGGGGCAGATATTATCAAAGGTATTTTAGACGTTCTCAATAATAATGTCTCTGTTGCAGGAGTGAATCAAACAAACATTGCGCTTATCCCGAAGAAGAAAGGTGCCTCCTCGGTTAAGGACTTCCGTCCGATTAGCTTGTGTAATGTGTTGTATAAATTTGTTGCCAAAGTCCTTTCTAACAGGATTCGTCTAGTACTTGATTCTGTCATCAGTGAGCATCAAAATGCTTTCATCCCTGGAAGACAAATGCATGACAATGTGATTATTGCGCAGGAGATTATCCATACACTTAAGAAGAAGAAATTGGGCAAATATGGATCGGTAGCTCTTAAGCTTGATATGAGCAAAGCCTTTGACAAGGTTGAATGGAGTTTTATTGAAGCTATTATGGTTCGATTGGGTTTTCCTTCTGGTTTCATCCGTCTGATAATGAGCTGTATCTCAACTGTGAAGTATTCAATTCTTATTAATGGGATTGCATCAGGAAATATAACTCCCTCCCGTGGTGTCCGATAAGGTGACCCACTCTCCCCTTACCTCTTTCTTCTTTGTAGTGAAGGCTTATCAAGTCTTTTGTATAAATCTTTCAGGGATAAGAAGCTTCATGGTCTTCGAGCTTCTAGGTCGGGGCCAACTATTTTCCACCTCCTTTTTGCAGATGATTCAATGATCTTCTATAGAGCCAGCCCTAGTGATTTTATTGGAGTGAAGGAAGTTCTAAATGCTTTTGAAAATGCAACAGGACAGCAAGTAAACTATGAGAAGTCTTCGGTCCTTTATAGTCCTAACACTCCAGCTGAGATGAAGGTGTGTTGTGGGGATGTTCTGAATATTACTCGGGAAATGTCTAATGATAAATATCTTGGTCTTCCACTTTGGGTTGGTAGATCTAAGATCAGCTTGTTTCATGCCATTAGAGATCGGCTCCTCAAATTGATTAAAAACTGGAATAACAGGTTGCTTTCCCCCGCTGGTAAAGTCACTCTTATCCAATCTGTTGCGCAATCTCTCCCTTTACACTATATGTATTGCTATAAATTACCTAAGGAGTTTCTTTATGAACTGAATATGATTCTTGCAAAATTCTGGTGGGGTGGAGATGATCACAAACAGAAAATCCACTGGAAGCATTGGGACTCACTATGTAAGTCAAAACTTGATGGAGGCCTTGGATTTAAAGATTTTGAATCTTTCAATCTTGCTCTTTTGGCTAGCCAATGGTGGCGCATTATGGGTAAGTCAAATACACTGGTTTATAAAGTTTTGCAGGCAAAATATTTTTCTCAAGAGGATCCTATGAAAGTAACTCTCCGCAATGGTCCTTCTCACCTTTGGAGAAGTCTTTTTGCAAGTCGTAAGGTTGTTGAAAAAGGTAGTTTATGGAGAGTGGGCAATGGAACAAATATTGACATCTTCAAGGATAGATGGGTTAAGACACTTCCTGATTGCAGAGTTTCTTTCCCCAATGATCCCCCTTCATTCCACATTCCGGCCTCGAATCTAATGACAGCTGATAATAGCAGTTGGGACTTTAATCTTATTTCTGGTATGTTTGACAATGAAACGGCAACCGCAATTCTTCATGTTCCTATATCCAGATTTTGTAATCATGATGTGCGTATTTGGGAAGGCTCTCCAACAAGTAATTTCTCTGTTAAATCTGCTTATTTTGTGGCTAGATCAATTCTAGAAAAGGAGGTAGTTGACAGAGATGCTAGACGTGCCATATGGAAACTTATCTGGGCTTCTAAAGTGAGTCCTAGAGTAAAGATTTTTCTCTGGAGGGTGGTACACAATATATTGCCAGTTGCTCCTAACCTTCAATCTCGGGGTGTCTTAATTAATGGAGATTGCAAGGTATGTTTTTCTCCCACAGATTCTATGAAGCATTTATTTTTTGAATGTCCTCTTGCAATATCTGTTTGGAGAAAAATTTCACAGGATGTGCTTAATATTTTCTATTCATTAGATTACAATGCTGATTTCTGGGATTGTTTGTTAAGAATTTGCCATGAGAAAAAGATTCTTGAGACGGTCATGTTTACTCTATGGGGTTTGTGGTCAAATCGTAATGAATGTATATTTGAACTTTGTTGCAAACATGTTGTGGGTATTGTTGCACAAGCCTCTCGGCTAGCCACTGAATATACAACTGCTGCGGCTAGAAGAAACTTAGCTTCTCCTATCCAACCAGCTGTGTGGGTCTCCCCGCCGGTGAACATAATTAAAATCAATGTAGATGCAGCATGGAACCATCAATCTCAGGGGGCTGTGGGGGCGGCTATTGCAAGAAACTCAAGTGGGCAGGTGGTTGGTTCTGCGACTGGTATGTTTCCTTACACCGATACTGTCTTACATGCGAAACTCCTGGCGATTAAATTGGGATTGGACCTCGCTACTCTTCAAGGTAATCTAGATGTGATTATTGAGTCCGACTCGCTTATGTCCATTCAGGAGATAAAGAAAGGTTATAATTCAGGATGTCTTTGGGGTGGTGTTGTTTTGAATATTATTAGCCTTAGTCGAGCTCTTAATTCTTGTACCTTTCTGTATGCTCGTCGTAATGCTAATATTTTAGCTCATAGGCTAGCTAGGTGGGCTAAAGAGAATGAGTTGTACAGTTTCTGGGTAGGCAGTCTACCCGACAACTGCTGTATTTCTGATTCAGTTATTTCGTAATATAAATGCGAGCAAAACTAGTCATCTTTTTCCCTTATATGACGGCTTCTTAAATTAGAATGCCTGAAAGGGTTTTTTAATGCGACTAGTTTTTTTATCAAAAAAAAAAAATTAGAAATAATTGAACATAAAAAGTTTTGGAGTGCAGCATCACATGATTGATTGCTGCAATAGTTGACTTATTAAATTTTTTTATTTAATAAATATTTGATGAAATAAAAATATTCTTTTTTAAGAAAAATTCATTTTTAAATATTTTAGTTTAAAATAATTATATTTATTTATTAAAATTTATTAATAAAATAATTTTTTATTTTATATAAACATGTATATTAACCATTCTTAGGTTAATTAGCTTGATTAGTCACATTACATGTAGGATTTTTTTTAAAAAATAATAAATTAAATTTACTAGCCTATATGTTAAAATATATCAAAATATAAAACGAATTAAATTTAGCTAAATAACTTTAAATCAAAATAGGCTAATTATCAATATATATTGCTTGGGTTCGTTTTGAGTGAATGAGCATGTGGGTGTAAAAATTTTTTAAAATACATTTTAGGATGAGAAAAATAATAAAGTATAATTAAATCATTTTACTGTGATTTAGAATTTCATTTAATTTCAATTCAAATTAGATATATAGACAAGTTTAGAGTTTAATCTTAGGTTAAGGACTCAATAAAAAAAAAAAAAAACCTTCTTTTTCTTTTTATATTTATTCAATTTTCATTTTTATGTTTACTACTAGTTTAAGATCACATTTCGTCTGGTTTATAATCAATTTATTATTATTTTTGTCTTTATACAAGTAGTTTACAGTTTGCTTACTTCTGTTTATTGCTTCATTATTTCTATTTTTACTATGTTTTTGTCCATTGTTTCATTGCAGGAACAAATGGTCAAATTTAAGCTAAATTGCATTGAATCAAATATTGAGCTATTTCAAATCTATGATTTGTGGTTAATTTTTCATATTTTTCCTTTTGAGCTAGTTTTCCTTTGTTTTCTAGCTTATTTTGATTAATTATTTTGATTATGCATTATTTATTTATTTATCATTAACAACTCCACTTTTCCTTCAATATTAGTTGTTATTTATATATTTTTTGCCCTACATCTAAAAATTTAGTTTATAAATCCACTTTGATTCGAAATTAATATTTTTTTTTAAAAAAAATTATAGTCTTTTTTTTATAAAATCTATTTTTGGCTCATATCCACAATACTCAGAAAAAAAAAAAAACTATTTGACTACTACTTAATAACTTCACACCATATCTTTAAGGTACTCACTGATTCAGTTCAATAATTGATAAGCACTCTTTAGCTCAGTAATCGATCATTTCTGTAACTGCCCATTATATTCTAGTTTAATAACCGACCACTATTTCACATGTACTTGACTTTATATAGAAAATTTATCGTATATTAACTTTCATAATAGTTGCTTCATTAAGTTAGACTTATCTAATTGACTATTAAATTAACTGGTATGTATAAATTAAATAATAAACATATTAAATAATTAATATTCATATTTTTTAATTATTAATTTAAATTAAAACCTGCTCAAAGATTACAAAACTCTAACCAAAATTTAAAAAATTGGGTGAAACAATTATTAAATAATATATATATATATATATATATATATATATATATATATATATATATAAAACGAATATCAATATGATTAAAAAAAACTAGTTTAATTACTTGTTTTGAAAAAAAAAAAACTATTTTTAAATCAAGCAATGCAATACCAAATCTATTTAGAAATATTTTTCCAATTATGCTGTTTTGTAAAGAAGATTTGAACGAAGACTTAAAAAAGTAAATTTTAAATTAAAGTGATAATAAACAAGGCTCTTATGAATAATAATAATAATATCTGAATATGTGCTTTTTATTGATTATTTTATCCCCAGCCCTCTATACAAAATGCTCTAATATTTTGGTAAAAGTACACTGCCGCATAATATAGTCAAGGGTGGGTCCCACATAAATAATTTATCGTCCGCTTTGTTTATGCCTTTGAACTGTTAAATGAGTTGGGTGGAGCCTTTTCAGTTCTTTAAGCAATATAGTCATCATACAAAATTTGGAAAGCCAGCCATGTCGGGAGAAAAAACGTACTGTAATAAAAATAGGTATATTTACTTTTTAGTTGCTCTATTATATTACATTTTTTATTTTGGTTAGGGTGTGCTCTATTTGGTAATTACTAAATACCAAATATTTTTACCGAACCATTTTGATATTCGATATTCGGTAATTGGTTTTCAATAATAATTGATGGTTTAATTACAAACCAAATTTTACCGTTTTACTGTCATTATGTCTTTACTTGGTTGGCTACCATTTGGATTTTATATATTTTTATATTTGTGGGTTAGAACATAAATATAGTTTTATTGCATGTAATCAATGTGAACACATTAGAAACAAATGGATATAAAAAATTCATTAATTGATGGTGGAATATGAAAATGTAAGGAATTTATTCAGAAATTAAAATGAAGAATAACTCATCATAATCATTATTATTATTGGCCCACCAATTTTTAAAGTAAATTAAATAAAAAAAAATTGCGTTCTTTTCTTTCATATTGTTATGGATTATAGAATGAAATCAGTTTTTCTTTTTTTTTTTTCCAAAAGGAACTAGACAATGTTGAGAATTTGGGTTATGAGAAGCGATTATTTATTTATTAATTAGTTAAATTAATTAATCATTATTAATTTATAAGTACTTTTTTTATGATATTATTAATTTATGCTTTGAATAAGTTCCTACGAATTTGGTTAAAAAAGTAAATGAGCCAAACTTGAACTAAACTTTTAAATTTAAATAATAAACGAGCCGAACTCAAGTTTAGCTCATGAGTTCGTGACTCGACTTGTGAATATGTCTTATTGAATATGGAAATCTTACTTATCTTCGCTTCATTTTCTGAAAAAAAAAAAAATGTGACTGTATTTTTTAAACTAAAGGAAAAGAGGACTGACTAAACAAGCCTCCTGAGTTTGATAGTCACTTCTTGATTACTTTTTTATTTTTTTTTTGAAAAAGAAACGAAAATAAAAATAATCCCCCTATAAGTATCACATTTATATTATCTTTACTATTAACCAAAAAAAATTATTATGTTAGAATTATAAATTTTTAGTATATAAAAATATTAATTTAATTTTTATTTAAATATTTTGTTATTTATACTTTTTTTAAAAAAAATTATTATTTACTATGTACATGAAATATTTTCTACTATGTGAAGAGTAAAAAATAAAAAATACTTCCTATTCATGTTTAAACAAAAAATAATGGGTTCAAGATAAAAAAAGGTAAAACTTGGAGTTGAAATATGCATAAGTAAAAAGAAAAAGTGGCCAAAAGCTTTTAATTTGTGGTTTGAATAGGGAATTTTTTTATTTGTTGGCTGAAAAATGCAAGTTGTTAATTTTTTTAAATTATTTTATTTTAATTTTGCAAAAACAATGATAATATTTTTTCTGATCAACAAAAAATTAATTCTGTTTATTTATATAAATCTAGAAAACAAAAAAAAATTATTTTTAAAAATACAAATAAAATAAAAATTTATTTAGATTTCATCACTCAAACAATTGTCACTATTATTTTTTACTTCCATTAAGTATACTAATTGTGGACTAAAATACATTTGTTGAATTAAAAGATGAAAATTTATTATCTATTTTTATTTTTTCAATTGTTTATTTCTTTTCTATGAGTAATAAATACAAACTCAAAAGTTAAGAATTAGGTCTAAGGAATTGGATTTCAATTCAGGAACATATGGATTTAGACTTAATTAATTTTTTTTAAAAGGCATAATTCATAAATATGATTAATAAAAATAGGCAATATATTCAGGGAGTTCGTACCAAACCATAAACCGAGCAAAGTTAATGGATGCTCTAGCAATAGTGTGGGAAGCTAAAGTAGCTAGTCTCCTAACCCACCGAACTGAAATATCAATCCTAGAGTCTAAAAGGACTTTACAATCTTGTATAACCAAACCAAAATCTAAAAAATCCAAAGAAGAACTGGAAATAGCTTGAACTACTTGAACGAGTCCAAGATAATGCAACCATTAAGAGGCAAAATCTCAATAGCAAAAAAAAGACAGTGGCAAAGTGTAAGAGCTTCAACCATTGTCGAAGAACATCCACCTTCAGAGAAACCGAAAATAGCTCTTAGAAAATTGGCTTCAACATCTTCAATTACAAAATCAAACCCAACAAAATCATGGGCTTGAAAGATGGCACCATCCACTTGTAAAGCCACGAACCATCACCATCAACCAACGAAATAGCAACACTTGGTACAAAAGTATGAAGTTGAGACTGACACATCCTAATTTTAATTACGAGAATAATATGGGGGACCAATTTGTAATGTTGCAGATATTTTGCATTAAGTAAATAATTATTCGTAATCGATCGCAGTATTTTTGTAGCGGAAAATTAGCCTAGCATAGTAAAAATTTTGAAGTGACTAAAAATAATGGTTTCGATCACTAGAGACTTCCGATATGGAGAAATATACGTAGGCACCCTTTCAAAAATAAAAATAGAACACTAAATAAATAAAAATAGACTATTAGATGAATAAATAAATAAAAATAATAATAACTACAACAACAACAATTATTAATAATAATAATAACAATAACAATAAAAATAATAAAAGACCTAATAATAATAAATGTAGTGTGAATTATAGTATGAATAAAGT